>QNQO01009690.1:0-260954 GCA_003290165.1 Berberis thunbergii
TGTAAAGACATTATAAATGTGCAGGCACATGTGTATGATGAGTAGTCAAGTAGAGAATGATTAAAAACAAAACTTCTTCAACAATTCGTATATCAAATACACGTATGTCGTTGTAAAAGACTAAATGGAAGTCCATATATTATAAGGTTAACATGAAAACCTGCAATTGAAACATGTAGTGACGTTGGAGTACTTGCCTTGACGGATAATTTAAAGATGTTACACGATCATCAGCCTTCCATGCACGGCTGATTTCCTCTTTTAGCTCACGTAATCGTGAAACATACTCCTGTCTTGTAATAACTCTGACACCCGGTTCAAAAACACTCTGCGGTTCACTTAGCTCTTCTGAATGCAAGCTAGTAGATGGTTTCTCTTTGGCTGCAAAGTTCCACACCAAATAACTAAAGTAAGATACAATCGTTATAGCTATTCTTGTCAGCATCTTTCTGATAAGACAATTCAATACATGGAAGTGAATCAACTTATAAGACAAAGTAACTTAGTGACAAGATAGATACCTTCTCTACACCTTCTAGAATGTGACGGAAGTGACAAGATAGATACCTTCTCTACACCTTGGTTGCAAGCATATACCAGAGCATCAGCAAGCGTCAGTCTGCCTTCGACATCAGTATTGTTGACCTGCAGAAAAAATGATTCCAACAAATCAAACTTACATGGAGTTGATGAGATATTTATCAAGTGAGTTTGAAAGCCACCTTAACGAAGATTTCATGAAGCTTCTACACATATTTTCAATACCAAACAATGCTACATACAAGCTATCATTTAGGACAGTCACATGGAGATCGCCTAATAGAACCATGTTACTAATCTATTGTTAGTAGTTGAACATAAAGTGTAACTGTTGTATTCTTCACACATTTTAACTTGGAAATTATGAAAGAACTAAAAGAGAACAAAGATTGGCAATTTTGGCCCATGTTATTCGTCATATAATAACTTAATCATCATGATCACACATGTAGCTTTGAGGCCCAAGCCTTTGGCATGTGAAGCATACAACAACAATATGCTCCAATATGGTTTAATTCAATGAACCAAACCACTAATTTATTGACATTTTCATAATCCTGTCTCATAGTAGAAATTTGCAAGAGGCTTAATTGTTTTTGTTCATGAAAACAAATGTACAAATGAATGAAATTCAGTATGAAGACGAGCAATGTTTAAACCAAATTAGAGCTAGCCAAACTCCAACCTACCACAAACAACACCATACCTCTGTCTTTACCCATCACACTGTTTTCCCGTCGACAGCCCCGTAATGTAATAATTTGACACCAACTGATTTTCAGCTCGAAGAACTATAATTAGCATTAGAACAGATTTATCATTCTCATAGCTTTTAGATTTCCTGTCCTGTCAATGGAAGTTCAAAAATCAGATTCCCCTTCCTGGAAGAATTATCAAGCAAGTCAGTTATAGCTTACACACAATGCAACAAGGCCTGCAAGTTAAATTTTACATCAGCCCTACAGACTCGAAGACTAAAGAAGTTTGTCTTAGTTATGCTAATACCATTCGGAGTAAAAAATCATAATAGTTCAAAACAAAAAGAATTAGGATGTGTAAAATGAGAAAAGAAAAAAGAGGAAGAAGATCCCAGTTCAATTTGAGAATAAAAACTGACAATTTTGACGTCCTAAAACACCATTAACACACACATAATTACAACAAAGTTTAGTTTTTAAATGGATTTCTATTTGAGTACAAGATCCAATAAATTATACCAAAACCCCATTGCCTCATATAGATATTAACACAAAAACACAGAATCTAAGCAAAATAAGGAAAACCCATCAACAAAACTGAAACTTAAGAGACTCCATTAAAAGAAAAGATCAATTATTGCAAAAAAAATATTGTTCGAGTACCTGGAGTTGAGGAAGTTAAAGTTGTTGAGCTTCTATGGTTCACTTGAGCTGATTTGAAGAAACAACAATTACCCATACTTGCTTGACCTTTCTTCTTCCCTCCTTTTTGTGATTCTACTCCCAAGTTGCACAAACAATCATGTTCTTCTTCATTTGATTGATCCAGAATGCTAATGTTTACAAAGAAGAATACTGTGGTAAGTCAAATTGTGAAATATTTAACTTAAACCTCCAAACCCAGAAACAGGGAGACAAACACAAGGGAAAATATAAAGAAACTTTAAACATATAAAAATCTGGGTTACTTCTGTTTCATATATGCCTATGGATAATAAATTAGTGAACTTTTAGATTGAAATGAAAGAGCTAAGCAGCTTAGCTACTAAACGAAACACCAAAAGCAATGTAAACAAAACTCTTGCACCAGTATGAACCAAAAGTCCAAAGCATGCATGCAAGTTCTAACTACGGTTATACTCATGAGTACATGATTGACATTGGGATCACATGATCAGTTATCTAGACATTCGCATAGGTCTTCGAAACAAAAAGAACATTAAATTATGGTAGGTAGAGAACTAGAGATAATCACAACTTATTTGAACATAAAACTCCCTCATATGGTCATTCAAACTGCAGGGGGGTGACCAAATACAAACAAGTTTGTGTGATGCCAAATACAAACAAATATCTTTTCAAGGATCTCGGTAATCATCATAGAAATCACATTATACATGGTGTAAGTTTATACATTCCAATCTGCCACAATAGCAAAGTATAATTTTCAGGCCAGACAGCTTATAGAGGCCGTTTGGGCCTCATTTTGAAATTGAATTTTTTGAAATTGCATCTGACAGTTGAATCCAAAAAAATCAAACTCTTGACTTTTTTCCTTGCACAAAATTCCAACTAGATTTTTCTACAAAAATCCAGACAATAAAGGGAATAGGAAATTCTAGAAGAATACAGACTAGACATTGTACTAACATTATATTCGACTAACAAAATTTTCCTTCATATCATCTTCCATCATCAATTGAGATTGGGTGCAAAATGTTAGTTTAGAGCTGTTCAAGTAATACAATGACAGAAATGCAGTTCACTGATATATTGTATAAATAAGACATGACATAGAATTCAACATTGAAATGGCCAATACATGAGAGAAGAAAAATTAGAATTAGAAAAAGAACTAGAAGTTTAGAACTAATACAATAAACAGACAAGATCAGGCAGACAATAAGGAAATAAAACATTGTTCAGTATTATCTCATATTACTCAATATTATCCTTAGAAGTACAAGAGATCTCACTTTTCTCCTACTAGTATCAGTGTCTTTAAGACCTTTGCACAAATAAAGAATTTCAAAGCTACAAAAAGAATAAGCAGTCAAACCTGTCGCCTTTCAGCAGAAGACGATGCAAGAGAAGTGATCAGTGTACTCATCAAGTCCCGGCATGATTTCCTTGAGAGTCTTTGGAGTATTTGCAACAATAGTTTTCCACAAAATACTCCCTTACCAAGGGCAGCTAAAACCTGGATAGTTTTGGAAACAATCTCAGCAGTAATAGTAAATTCCCTGACATAAGATCAGACTACTAATATCTAAGCTAACAGTTATATAAAATGCAAATTGTAATCCTATAATTGAATGAACACAAAAAAATATTAGTCGTTCTTACTCTTATGTTGATCATGCCGACATAAAGAAATCAATCTCATGTACAAGATACCAGTAACGATAGTAGAAAAGGTAAAAAGAAATACAGAATGAAAAGAGGCAACTGAGTAAGGAACAAGAAGCTGTTGAACACTTAGCATTTGTAACTAAGTTCCATATACATGAAAAAGATAGATGCCTTTTAAAGTAGATTTTTATATTTTTTAAACGAAACTAAGTAAGAAACAAAAATCACAAAATATAAAACGAACATAAACCAATTACTAACAATTGTTATCATATAATGATCCAATAAGCAACAACTGTTATCATATTAAGGAGCGACAAGCATGTTAGACTGGTAAATGATCCAAGTTTGCACCAAATATCATTTTGCGATATGGTTCGTCATAGGATTTGCTACTTTTATGGGTAAATAGGAAACCATCTGTGGCGTCAAAATGATTGTCTTGGCAAATGAATAGATTGCCAAGAACATTCTGACGTTAACTCAATGAAGCAGAGGACATTAGTGGATTCAAGGAAATGGCTTCCTTTCCTTATCTTCTATAATCAATACCTATCTGCAGTTATTTAAAGGGAATGGCTTCAAATAAACTTCCTAGTAAGGCAATACATGCGCAGGCAGGAAAGGTAACTAGAACTTGGCACAAATGAGAAAGAAATAATAGTACCGGAGAATCTATAGTCACTCCACAGGCAATCAAGGATGTAGTATGTGAAAGGTTAAACTGCAAGGGAAGGTGCGTCCCACTTTTATCATGTTGCCACTCTACCTATTCACGTCAAATAGACATAAAAGTCGAGAGAGTTCAAAATAATCAACGCAAGTAGAATAGAAGATGAAATGAAAGAAAGCTGTGCAACATAATGGAAGTAAATAAACCTGACCTCTGGCTTCCCAAAAGTGTTCTTTTTGAACATCAATGATCTTGGACTTACTTGACTGCTAGTATCTAAAACAAAAAACCAAATAAGACAGCTATCAGAAAAACATGTATACGTACTACCTTTTTTTAATATCATGCTATTTATCCATTGTATCACCTTTATCCAAGTCATCACAGGATTCAGAACATAAAGCAAGATACCCAAGGGAAGGGAGCTTACAAAGCTGCTAACAAGGGGAATAAACAACTAAAGGGGAAATGGATTACAAGAGTGCATACAACAATTAAAACAAGTACAAGGGGAAATGCGTTTAATAATTAATAATGCAGAATAGGAAATGACCATATTTAAAACATACTCTCAAAGAACCAAATACCATAACTTGAAAACTCAAGGAACATCTTCTTTTCTTTATTGCACACTCTCTTTCAAATGGGGATCGCCTTTCAAAGGGCGCTTCGGCTCTTATCAACTATAGCAATTGGTTAAAATTTATCAACTCTGGTTTGAATTTTAAAGGCATCAACTTTGGAGCTTACTAGTGATTTAATAGTCCAATTCAACCAGTTTCATGTGATCGTTAGTAATCAAACTCTCATAGTACTAATGCCTATCCGAGAGCGTTGCACATTGCACGTACAATTATTTTTCCTCAAACACGTCTTATATCTATGTTAGTATGGCATTAATTGTACAAAATTGCTAAAATTTGAAGCAACTAATAGGGAATCACCAATAGAATTTATATTCTATATATCACTCAACCCCATCTTCTTGGTACTAATAATCTCCTCAAATACCATATAAAATCCATGGAATTAATATCTCAAACTACCAAGTGTCGAAATTTGCAACAAAGGAATTTAGGAAATACAATAACAAATTACATTAAACAAAACCAAACCACCAAGAAAACGAGGGGAAGTGCATTAAAAATCTAATCAATCTCATATAATTCCTATCACAAACCAAACTTCACTCAAATTGATCAACCCCACTTAAAGCCCCAAATCAATTTCGTCCAAATTCTTTCAAACCCACCCAACCCAACAATCGCCTTACACTCATTTCCTGAAACCCTTCAATCAATCGATTAAAACCATCATTTAAACAATACCCATTGACCTAAATGCATAAATTGATTGAAAAAACAAAAAAATTCTACAAAAAATATGAAATCAGACACTTGGAAAACGAAAAAACCTGATATGGTCCAGTTGAGTTTGTGCTTGTTGGGTCGTTTGAAGGGTTGTCTGTAGCAGCAGCATAGAAGGGATGATGGAGTTCGATTGAGAGTGAGATAAATTATAATGATGCAGAGAGACGGAGAAGAAATGGAGGCGGGAGAAGAAATGGAGGCGAAGAAGAAATGATTGAGAGTGAGATAAACAAAACCCTAAACCTATTAGATAAAAATGAAATGAGCGAAAATGGAAGTGGGAGCGCCAAATTTTCACCAGACAGCGAAATTTCATTCGCCCGCGTGAAATCCACTCGAGTTCTTCAACGGTTTTGATGTTTTTTAGCAACGGTTTTAGAATGTTGGAAAATATAGCTACGGTAAAAAACCGTGGCTATATTGGCCAACGGTCTAAAACCGTGGCTACAATGGCCAACGGTCTAAAACCGTGGGCAAGGCCAATGGTTTTTATTTTTTAGCCACGGTTTTAGACCGTTGGCCATTGTAGCCACGGTTAAAAACCGTGGCAAATTAACCAACGGCTTTTGGTGTAGTGATAGTTAGGAGTAAACCATTCAGAGAAAACATTCTTTGTCATAGATGGTACACTTAATTTTTTAACTTTATTAGGCAGAGATTGGATTCATGCTAATAGATGTATTTTGTACTCTATGCATTGAAAATTTTTAGTTCTGATAAGAAAGGAGAAAAAATATTGAGGAAGTACATGCGGATCCTCAACCATTTCATATATTCCAATTGTATCGATGCTACTCTATCATGCTAACATGTGTCCTATTGATATAAGTAACAAATAAAAATTAAAGGGCTTTATGTGAGTGGGATGAAGATCCATTTCTACTTTATCATGCTAACATGATTCGACCTTTTGAAAATGATGAAGAATTATGGGAATGAACCTTGACCCTAATAAAATCAATGAAACCGTGCATTTGGTTTTAGACAAATTTATAAAATTTGAATTAAATGCAAAAATATTACAAAATGATAATATTACCTGGGATACAAAGGGGAATTAAATCCCTTCAAATTTGTTGTTTAGAGCACCCACCACCACCAACAACAAAAGCTGTGAACCCCACATCCCTCTGTGTTGTGATATGCTCTCATGCACCACTTTTGTGTAAGACTTGGTTGTGGATCTGAAAATTGCAACCAGAACATATCAATATTCTCAGTGACGGAGTCACAGTTTTTATAATGGGGTGCAGAGTAATCAGTCATAGAGGCCTATGAGCCCATAATTACACCTATTCCTGAAAAAAATACCACCAACACCTATTACACCTCTGGTTTGACCTTCTTCATTTCCTTCAAGAGCTATAATGTTTGTGTACTTACAGAGAAATGGAACCCAAACCAAACCAAGCAATAGAGAGACAGAGAAAGGGGTAATAGAGAAGGAGAAGAAGAAGACCTGGGGTGCCTTTTCAATTAACTCCTGCCCATAGTTTTCACCAAAACATCGATGCCCAGCAATATCATCATAGACTTGGCGAATGAGGGAGACTGGCTTGGTCTTCTAATCACAAAAACAAACAACCCAAACAAGATCAAATCACTTTCATACAAAAAAAAAAAAAACCCCATTAAGCTTTAACAACTAAACAAGAACCCCCAAAAACCAAGGGTACAGAGTGATCAATTTTACAAATTGAAATATACCAAAATTCTAATTTTAAACAAAAAGCAATGCACAAAGCATGAAAACAAACATTGAGTGGAGAAAGAACAAGAGAGAGAGAGAGACAAGGACAAAACCTTTAAGCTTTCCACCCTCTTCAACAACTTCTCCAAAATCTGAAACAAAGAACAGCAATTAGAACAAAAATATTACACCCAAATAGTCCTAAAAAAATTAAAACTTGAAAATAAATAAAGAGAGAAGATCTAACCTTCTTTCCAGCACTGGGTTTGCATCTCTTCCAACATTCCAACTAACCCATTCGATCAAATCACCCAATTTGCAACTTACAGAGAAATGGAACCCAAACCTAACCAAGCAATAGAGAGATAGAGAAAGGGGTAATAGAGAAGGAGAAGAAGAAGACCTGGGGTGCCTTTTCAATGAACTCCTGTACATAGTTTTCACCAAAAAATCGATGCCCAGCATCATAGACTTGGCGAATGAGGGAGACTGGCTTGGTCTTGCTCACACTCACCACTCTGACTTGATCGGCTCTTTGCCCAGATTTCTCCGCCGCTTGTTGCACCCTTTGCATCACTGAACGCAGTGCTGTTACAGCTGTTCCTTCCATGGCGAGTGCTACAACCATGGCTGGTGATGACTGTTGTTGTTTGGTCTCTGTTTCTTCTGACTGCTTGGGTTGCTCAACTTCTCCCTCTCTCTTTCCTTCTCCTTCTCCTTCTCTCTTTCCCTCTCTTTGAAATTTTAGGGTTTTTTTCACAAAGGGTTGAAAAGGGGGAGATGGAGCGGGAGATGGAGAAGCAAAGGGTTGAGAAAAAGGGGAGATGGAGTGGGAACGCAGGAAGCAAATTTTTTTCCCAAAATTTCGCCCGCGAGCCTTCGACCTACTTTTCCACAGGTCCACGTGCAACACACGTGCACCTTTGCAACGGTTTTAAGCCGTGGGTCACTATAGCCACGGTTTTTAGCCGTGGCAAACACACCAACGGTTTAGAACCGTGGCCAAGCCTTTTTTTAGCCACGGTTTTAAGCCGTTGGGCACTATAGCCACGATTTTTAGCCGTGGCAAATACACCAACGGCTTAGAACCGTGGCCACCCCTATGTAGCTAATCAGCCCTTTTGGTGTAGTGTGCCTCTCCCTAATGGAGGTTTAAAAAAAATCCCATGATTTTTCATTCAATCCTATTCCCCCTAGATGTTTCTATATTGAATGCTCAAGAGGACAGTGTTATCCATGACCTAACATGGCCTATGCTATCTTGGAATCTGTTCAACTTGGCCAGGATAAGAAGTACATGAACTCCCTTGGTGGCCTCTCTGGCTTTCTGCATCAAATAGCATCTAATCTTTCTCTAGTAATCTCAACTTTCCATGTGCTTTTTTTTCCATATTTTCTTTTATTCAATTTTCTTTGTTTTGTTTTCCAGTTGAACTACTCCCTTCTGCTCATTAGAAATACTATGGAAGAGTGTCAACAGGTATTAGGAAAATATATCCTATTGCTAGGAAAATATATTCCATTATATTTTAGCATATTTGTTAGAGTTGTATGGGGGAAGAAGTTGTATGGGGTTAGGAGACTTTCCTATGGCTGGGGATTTGTTTCCTTTGTTTGTAGGCCTCCTATTGTATGGTGGTTTCCTATTGTATTTTGACTGCAATATTTATATTGCTGGAGGATGAATGAAAAGAAAACAACTTGGCCTTAATCTTGTCATGGTATCAGAGCTTTGGAGTTAGGGTTTTGTTGGTCTGACAACAATGGACTCTGATTTAGGGAAGTTGTTTGTGGGGGGAATTTCTTGGGAAACTAATGAAGAAACTCTGAAAGATCACTTCAGAAAGTATGGGGAAGTGGCCGACACTAAGATAATGAGGGATAGAAGCAATGGCCATGCTAGAGGATTTGGGTTGTTATCTTCTCAGATCCTTCTTCAGCCGATGAAGCCCTTCAAACCAAGCATGTTGTACTTGGCAGAACTGTAGAAGTGAAAAAAGCCGTACCCAGGAATCAACAACATCAAAATTAGAACTATCAGCCCCATCAGCAAAACAACAGGGGGTATCAGTGGAATAGTGGTGGTAGTATTGACAACAGTCAGATTAGGACTAAGAAGATTTTTGTAGGAGGATTATCTGCTGGACGTGGCCGCGGAAACGTCAAGGCCAACAAGGCTACATCTGACCGGGCCGTGAACGCACCGCTAGGTTCTTCGTCGGCAGCACCTCTTCCAAGATTTTTTGACGAACAATGGCAGGCTCTCATGGCTGCTTTCGGCACTCCTCACCCTCCCCCTAATCGGTGGAATGGTAAGTGTATTATTGACACTAGGTGCTCCAATCATGTTACGGGAGATTTGTCGGATCTAAGAAATGTGACTCCCTGTTTTGTTGGCCTCCCGGATGGTCAGAATGTTGTTGCCTTGAAGGAAGGACTTGTCAAGCTTACTGACAAAATTATTCTTAACCATGTTCTTTATGTTCCAAAATTAAATTGTAATTTAATTTCGACTTCACAATTGAGTGATGATATAAACTGTGAATTCATAACTAACTCCGACTTGTGTGCCATCCAGGACCGACACAAGAGGGAGGTGATTGGAACGGGTGACAGAAGGGATGGACTATACTAATTACGGGAGGAGACAAAGGTGAAAGCAGTTTCAGTTGCTCCTTCAACTTCTTTGGAGCTATGGCATCGCAGATTAGGGCATCCTTCCGAGAAAGTGGTGAAGTTGCTTCCTTTTTTTTTAGTAATTCTAGTGGTAACTTGAATAAAGCATGTGAAGTTTGTTATCGTGCTAAACATTCTAGGGATAGTTTTCAGTTAAGTGACAATAAATCTACTCGCATTTTCGAGTTAGTCCATTGTGATTTATGGAGGCCATATGATACACCCTCGTCTTGTGGGGCTCGCTATTTTTTACACTAGTGGATGACTTCTCCCGCGCTGTATGGTGGTTTCCTATTGTATTTTGACTACAGCATTTATATTGCTAGAGGATGAATGAAAAGAAACCAACTTGGCCTTAATCTTGTCAATAGGCTTTTGCCAACTTTCCTACTGAGGCTAAACACTTCAAATCGGTTGCTGATAAGAGTCAAAAGAAGGAGATTGAGCTGAATAACCTATTTGATAAGACACAACATCAAGTCGAGAATGCTAAGGCTAAGTTGGAGAAGTTACAAGTAAAAACTGTTGCTGGAAGTAGACAAGTTTGTGGCAATGTGGCAATGTGGCAATGCAAGTGCTCCACTATGAAGGCTCTTAATTAAAGCTAGAGAAAAAATGCCTCTATCATCGATGCCTTTCAAGTTTCATCAGATAAAGACTCTGAAGAAATTGCGTCTGATGATACTTGGTTTGCTAAATAAGCAGCTTAGGAGGAAACATATAAGGCTTAACTTGGACACATTGAAGCCTAAACTATTCCAGGACCAGTTGACGCATCTGAATCAGCCTCAATAGCTGAGGAAGTTCAACTCACTGTCCCTGTTTCTAAGAAGGATCCAGCAAGTAAAGCTGAAGCCAAGAAAGTGGGAGATGGTGAGGCTAATGCATGAAGTTGACTTCTTGCATGCAAATTCTTCTGGCGCTGAATGTGGAGTATTTTTTTGCTTTGGGACGGTGGGGTATTTGAAGTGTATAGCTGAAACATTGTGTTGGTTTGATAAGTGGAGGGAAACAGGTGTACGACAAGTGTGGCTATGTTGCTATACATTTTGAATTATTTTGTTTCATGTTTAGTTTTCATGAATTTGTTTTTGAATTTAGAGTTTCTGCGGGTAAAGTCGTAATAATGTACCCCCATTTGTACTCGTTTTTTTTTAGAAGTAATAAAGATCTGACATCCTAAAGTTGCCCCTCCCACCCAAAGGTTTAAAAAAAAAATTGAGAGTGAATGTCTTTGTCCATTGTATCATGCATTGTACTATAGCTCCCCCCCCCCAGTGAATGATTGAAGAGTAAGGCACTGCACTTGGAGTCGTTTACGTTAGACAGAAGTTTGTTACTGAGTGTGTAAGAAGTTGATCGAGATCTCTGATCTTGTAGTTGATCCATGAGGAGTTGCAGAATGGGGCCAAGATTTGGGATTGGAAAGTGTGGTCGAGTACAGATAACAATATAAAAGACGAGTGGAGGAAGCCATATTTGTTGGTTGACATCATCCATTGCCTGAGCCTTACCAAATATATCAACCCAGAACAAGGACTCTCGCAACTAGAATGTGATGAAGCACAAGGAATTATCAAATGCATCTGGATCTGAATTAAATAATAAGATTGGACCAGGTTGCATACAGACAATCCTAGAGGCGAGTAATGAGAGTAGAAATTCAAGATGTGAACAAGAAGGACTCAGATAAGAAAGATTTGCTAGATCAAAAAACTATGAATGAAGATGAAGAGTTCTCATATACTCAGTATGTGATACATGTAGTAGGACTGGGAAGAAGAGAATTAAGAATGCAAGGTTTAGGAATCTGATACCGAAGGCAACAAAATAGGGGTAGGCGACATTTTACTACTACAGATATAGGCTTGCATAGCCCTTAAAAATAGGCTTAGATAGCGTTTTTTAGCGCTATCTAAGCTACCGCTATGGTAGCTTAGATAGCGCTCAAAAAAGCGCTATGCAAGGCGCGTACTTGAATAGCACTTCGCTTAGATAGCGCTCAAAAAAGCGTTATCTAAGCGTTTATTTTTTTTTAATTAACTTCAATAGCGCCTTCTAAAGCGCTATGTAAGCGCTAATTTTTTTTTAAATTAGCTTGGATAGCACTTAAAAAAGTGCTATTTAATTTAAATGAATTTTTTAAATTAGATTTGTTTATCTGCTAAGATAGCGCGTAAATAAGCGCTATGGAAGTAATTAGATTGTTCTTAGATAGCGCTAAAAGAAGCGCTATTGTAGTATATATGTTAAACTTAGATAGCGCTTATTTGAGCGCTATCTAAGTTATTTGATTTGTTTTTTCTATTTTTCCGATACCGATTTTCTGGGCTAAATATAATATTTAATATAATAATGACAACGTTCAATCAATCAATAAAGACACAACATGATAACTAACTGTTTCTCATTCATTCAAAATATAATTTAAGCATTCATACAAAATTCAATAAAGATACAAAATTGTTCTCAATCATGGTATCCCAAGCTTTGCCACTCAAACTGTAACGGATCAAGAACTTGAGGACATCAAGAGGGAAGTAGAAGATGATGTTGTATAACCAAATCACTTCTGCCCATCCCCACCCTATGCCTTGGATCCTTGCAAAGTCCCAGTTTGCATAAACAGCTATCAATGTAGCCACCTTAACACAATGGATGGATAAATTGTCAGTTTTAATGGAGAATACAGATATATTCAATGGCATGAAACATCATTTATACTCACCAATTGAGCGGCAAGGAAGGCACTAACAAGCAACACGCCTGGTCGTTCAACAAAGGACCAACTCTGAGATCGGGTCACAAAGATGAGAGCCTGGCTCACTATGCTCACTTGGAGATAGAGAGCTGCAGTGAGTTCTTCGTTGTTGTGCCTGATTGATCTCACGCCAAATGTTTTCTGCACATTATATCATTTGGTAGACAATGAGTAGGATCAGTATGATTAATATATACTAATTGATATATAAGATGTTGCACGTGTTCTTTGGACATGAGACTAATTACTGAGAAGAAATCTGTCTCACAGGAAGCCCAAAAGAAAATCACAGTCATGATAGCAAGATATGATATCATCAAAAGTAAGATCATCAAATACTGAAAGACACGAAAGCATGCAGGTATTCATGTTTAATGCAAAACTACAAGAACGGGGAAACTAAAAATATCAATGAGATTTGCTTTATTACAGTTTTGGGAGATGGAATCGAACAAAGGGGAAGATGAGCAATCATCTCCTGGTATGCGAATTCATCTTTCTCCTTCAACTGTACAATGCCATCAAGCACTAGCACTTTTCCATAAGCCAAAGACTGCAGATGAGAGAGACCAGTATCATCCGTTAAGAGAAACCCTACAATTTTCGAAATAGTAGAAGTAAACCATAAAGGCTGACAGTTAATTATTTAAATATTGAGGACGATATACCTCAAAGACCAAAACTTCTTGGTATTTTGACTTTTCTTTGTACAAGATCTTTTCCACTCGAATGGAATGTGCCTCCCCTACAATGATTAGTCAGATGAAGGATTACATATCTGGAAAATTGTTTTATTTTATTATACATTTCAATAATAAGTATTTTATTTAGCCAATAACTCAACCAGGTGCAACATCCATCTTCAACAGTATCTCCAGATCATTTAGAACAATGACTAAAGAGCATTACACTCCCATCATGTGTTGTGGACCTAAATGTGCTTTCTTTGCATGTGTCCACACCATCTTCCAATTTTTATTTTTATTTTAACTTGTTATGCTTTGGCCAAGGAAAGTCATCATAAAGACAAAAGATATGAAAAAATCATCAGTAGTAGCAAACAGGCATCTTTTATCGATACAGTGAAGCAGTGAATAGCAAACAGTCAGAGAATGTCCCTCGAAACTTATAGAGAATCCTTCTTATCCTAGGACATAGCTCAACACCTCTCTATGCATTATATACTTCATTTATTTTACCTTTTAGCACTACTAATATGTATTAGTGTGTTTTTATTTTACTGCAAATCATAGGATATACTAAATCAGAGTCTTGTTCTGCTGCTTCTGCATAATCTTGAACACTAAATTTCCTAATGAAATCATAACAGTGATCTTGATGAACACTATGATTGAGTCTGGATCATCTGGCACCACGTGTTGGGTGCAAGATCATACACCACAATATTTTCTGTTTAGGAAAACCTGAAGTAGCTGAAAATAGGACTGCATGAAATATGTTGGCCAACCTGTAACTCTGTAACCCTGAAACTGGGTTGAGATTATTAAAATCCTAATTCACAGACACCTTCCAAAATCTTAGTATGTCTACTTTTGTATTATCTTCATTTAAAATTTTCTTCAGGTAGAAATGCATACAATCAAAATGACATATAAGTAGTACTACAGAACTATGAGCCAGTAATCATTTGTATTCACCATTATCAGGAAAAACATTCATAACAGAAAGCATTATGCATACCAGGCCACATGGGATTGTTGTAATATGAGTATGACTTGCAAGTCGCATCTGCAATAACAGTGACATAAAATCAGTCAATTGGCTGCCGGTCCAAAATCAAAATATACTAGTGATAACAGAAAACACATAAACTGGACTAAATAACCAAAACGAAAATAAATAAATAAATAAAATCGTAGATAACGACCAAAAAAGTAAGATTTATGATACATGATATACCAAAAGTGGGGTTGAATGAGTACCTAACAAAGAAGACCCCATAAAGAAGCCAAGTTGAGGATCAGTATTGGCTTCTTTTTCTGATAGGTCAGTCTCAATGTTGTGTATATTGGATAACACATCAGCAGAAATTTTAGAACCATCAGAATTATGATTTTCAGTTTCAATGCTGCTGCTCCTGTCAACTAGAAGAAAATCAAGTAATCACGTCAATGAAGTGATGCAAAAAAAGGTAAAGGTAAGTGTAGTTACTACACTAGTCATCTCCTTAAGAGATAATGCACAAGAGCTAAGATACATAATAGACAAGATCATGGCTTGAACGACAACCTGACAAGAAGGCCGCACATAAAACGCCAGATGCTGATCAACATTAGATTCATATTCTGATGGTTCACTCTCAATGTTGGGTATGTTGGATAACAGGTCAGCGGGATCATTCTCATAAGAGTTTGTTTTCAGCTCACCATGAAGCAAGGAATTATCTTTTGATAAAGTGATATGTGAATCTTTCCATGATGATGATGCCAATGATGTTTCGTTCAGATTCACATTTGGCTGAATATCATTCTTCCTGTCTAGAGTCTTTTTGTCCCTGTAATCTACAGCCAACGGGACATTCTCTGTAGCTTCTTGAACTCGGTGCTTACCTTCAATCAGTGAAATAACAACAACTGTCTCTCCCGCATCAGCAATGGATACTGACAACTTTCTAGAAAGAGCATCCACGATAGTACATTCCTGACTAGCAGCTTCTGGATCTATCTGTGTGCTTGGGACTTTTATTGATACTCCATCTGAATTTTGTGATGCTTCCTCAATTACACACCTATTAAGAACAACGTGAAATCATAAAGCTAGAAAAAATTGCCCCAGGGCGTTGTTAAGAAGATAGAATATGCTTCCCTACACCTAAGCCATAGAAATGGGGCACACGCAGGAGGATGGAAAAGCAGCATTGGTCTCCCAGATAGATCTACTTTCCCAAAACCTGGCGTGAAAAGATGATAGTAACAAGGTACTCTCCAGTTAGTAGCTATATTTTTCTCCAAGTGACTAAAAAGAGGGCCTAACCAATTGACAGTAATCATCTCGATGAAATGATCTTTTTCTACAAAATCTCCAGGCAAGGAGAATACTGATCCTCCCAAGCAAACACCAGATATACGACGACATATAAAGGACGAAAACATGAAATTAAATTTTCTAGAAGATTCCATGTTTACTCAATCAACTACTATTTCATTTCACTCTAGCATATACAGCGGGAAACCGCATTTAGTTTAACATACATAAGAAGCTGCCAGCATTGAAGTTCCAATGAGATGGAACTCGTGATTTTACAGAACAAAAGGTCTCCAACTAATGGAAGTCATTTTATTTTCATCTAAGTTACCTCGGGCATAACCATGAATTCTCCAATGTGCTTTCTGGATCAAATCCCACACAAAAAGCATGGTACCTGTATCAATAAAGATACTGAGAACAGTTAGTAAAAATCAAAATTTGATGGATCAAATATGTTCATGGTAAATTACAAATACAGCCAATCAACCAGAGTTCATTACATTGGTGTCATGTGGGATCATGCACCAAATAACTTGCCCTAGCCAAACAAGGCCGACAACAAAGCATATAAGACTTCACATATTCAAATGCCCAATTTACAAAATCTGGAAAAAGACATCTCTTTGAAACTAGACTTTGATGCCCAATTGCATATACAGACTATTTGAAAGCCCCTACATTATGAAAGTTAAATTTGATTCAACCACAGTACCACACTGAAACCACAGAAAGACCTTGTAGGAAAGACATATTTTGCACAACATATTTAAAATGATCTTTTAGACATGAGGATCAAACAATATACACCAATACCAATGTCATATTTACACTATAATCAGAAAAATATAGACCAATTCTTACTTACCTTGATTAGAATTTGTGTTACATCGTCGTAGCTACTAACACATTCTTCACTCAGATTTTCAACATAAAAACCATTCTTGGAATCATCTCTTATCTGGAGAAAGTGAAAAATGCCCTTTAGTTACACTAAACATAGAAAGCCCAGACCAAATGAGTCTGATTTAATGAAGAGTAGACATAGAAAGATATCTACCTCAAGGTTTCGTTGAGTGGGATCGAGCAAATCACCAATTTTCTCATTATATATCTCTATGAAATAACATCTACACTGATAATTCATCTGTTTCTCTTCCGAGTTCTCTTTCTCCTAACAACCAATCATAACAACAAATCAGTACACATTTCAAAATTCAATGTTTTCTCTAGCAAATAAAATGTATAAAACAAACCCCACCTTCTGAAACTAAGAAAATAGCATCTGGAAGATGCGTGGAACAACGCCTTGATTGCTACTAGGTAAGTGACCTTCAACCATTGCGCTCGGAGGACCCCACATCGTGTAAGTCTTCCCACTTCCCGTCTTTCAGAAATTTAATCAAACAATTGCAAGCCTTGTCAATCTACTTAAAAAATCAACTAAAAGGTCTAGCAAACTTTTACAAAAAAAAAAAAAACACAAATCTGATCTCTACCTGTCCATATGATATAATTGAATTGTTAAAACCAGCCAAGCAGCTCTTAACCAGTGGAACAAAGCCTCAATCCCATTGGCCTTCAACTTTTCCCTCAAAGGCTTAGAAATCCTAAACCTCGAAGTCGCATTCGGATCCTCTTTTACAGCAGGAGCAGCAACCACCTCTCCATTTTTTTCAACAGATCTAAACTTTTACCACAACAAACCAAACACAGATCAATCAAAAGCTTTTCAAATTCAAACCAAACATTCTAACAAAAGTAACATCAAGAGAAATTAAAAGCAAGCTCACTAGCTTTCATGGAGGCATCAGCCTGGGCAACATTCCTGGCCATGGAAGAGAGCAAAACAATCCCATGCTCAGCAGCAGCAACAGTATTGGCAGTGGGAGCATTAACAACCAAACACCCAAACTCTGTCGCAGCTTGCAGATCCACATTATCAATCCCTACACCAGCTCTGCCCACCACCTTCAACCTTCCCTTCGCGGCTTCAAACACCTCCCTCGTCACCTTCGTCCCACTCCTCACAATCAAAGCATCACAGAGCGAGATCTTCGCACACAACTCCTCTGGTGACAGATTGTACGAGCAATCAACATTCGCGAAGGTCCTCAGCACCTCCAACCCTGCTTCTCCGAGCTTCTCGGATACGAGAACTGTGGGTTTCGCATCCACCGCGGTGGGTTCTTGTACTCGTGACTTGGAGAGCCTGATTTGAGGCGATTCGAGGGTATTCACTGCTTCGACGACATGAAATCGAGATCGAGAGGTCGTTGAGAGAGAAACAGAGTGATGGAGAGAGGGGAGAAACAGAGATGATCTTGAATAAAGGAGGGAGTTTTTGGTGTCTGAGAGGGAAACTCGAACTGGGGTGAAGATGGATTTCGCGGAGGAAGTCGCCATTGAAGGTATTGGAATGATAAGAGAAGAGAACGAAAGAGAGATATTTAGGGGTTAGGAAGCGCTATCCTAAATGTAAGTAGCATAGCGCTTCCGAAGCGCTATGCAAGCACTTTAAAAGCGCTATGGTAGCTTTGGTAACGTTTTTTCTCATAGCGTTTTTTAAAGCGCTATCTAAGACATAACTAAGATAGCGCTTAACTGAAAAAAAAATTAAAAGCGATATTGTAGTGTTTTTTCTTTTTATTTTTTTTTAAAGACAAATAAGCGCTATCCTAGTGCCTACTTGGATAGCTCTTTAAAAAAGCGCTATCTAAGTGGCGTTACCTAAGCTAATATTTGTAGTAGTGTTTGGTGCATGGCTTGATACGTAGGTTTGGGTCAGGGATGTGATGAGCCACTCGTCTGACGGTGCCCATTGGAGAAGGAGAACTGAATGATAATTGTTGAATGTGTATATAGACACTACAAGTGATTTGGGCTTTTGTGACGAACGTTGTTCCTCACTGACACATGTTTATTCATCACCGTTCAGCAACGGTGATGAATTTCAGTCATCACAGCATTCCTCACATAAAGGGCATCAAGGAAAGTATTAGGTGACGAATTCACAACTCGTCACGGAAAGTCCGCTTACATGGCGCATGGTTCTTCACATAAACTTAGTGTGCGAATATACAATTACAACATGGGTGATGAAAATGTCGTCACTGTAGAGTGTTATGGGTAACGAAAATATGGCGTCACGTGCGGTGACTTCTGTGACGAACCGTTCTTAACTTATGTGAGGAACAGTTTGTCACGATAGTGATTTAAATATCTACTATGAACTTTTTGTGAGGAATCTTTCCTCATTTATATAATTTATACGTTATGAACAGTTTGTCATGGTAGTGATTTCATACATTAAAATTATCTACCTGTGAAGAATTTTTCGTCACACTTTCATTATATTTGTGACAACTCATTCTTCACCCATTTATTGTAGCTATCCACTAGCACATACTCTTAAATAGCACCACCTATTTTTTGTGTAATGCACAATCTAAAATCAAAATAGTAAAATTTCCATTCATAAAGAAATATTGGATTCTTTCATTGCATATGCAAAGTCACATAACTAAATACAATAATGATATCAAGTTACATCATTTTGAGGTCCAAAAAATAACTAAGTCCTATCTAGTAACACTAAGCTCCTGAACTCATCATCTATTCATACCCACACCTCCTTGAATCATTTTTTATCACCATCTTGGTCACCAAGCTCATCAAAATAAGGATCATTTGGATGTACATCACTACCATTAGAACTTTTTGGATCATGGCGGAAGGAAACACTGTTGATACGACCTGATTGCATTGTAGTTGCCAAAAAACGCCTGCATTCGACATTAATTAGTATAAATGTTAGTACAATTTAATTTTCTATATTACTCATGGTTGCCAACTTGTTATAGATCACGAACCATTGTCCATTACTTCATATATGATAAGGCATTTACTAGCTAAAGATAAACTAAAATAAACAACAAAAGCAAAAAAAAAATTAATAAATAAATAAATAAATAAAAGAAGAGGAGACAAAAAAATTGTATGGAGTTCATATCATATCTCTTGCCCTCCTGCTGGTTGTTGTACATGGCACATCACAGGAAGGATACTATGTTTTTTCGCAGAAGGGACTTCAGCCTATAACAAGGTTTAGAGCGTATTCTTTGTGGAAATTTTAAATGGGGTTGGTTTTGCTACGATTTCTATAGAGAAAGCTCATTATTTCCAATTAAAACTCGTTTAGTATCAGTATCAGGTGGAAGTTGAGTATACATGAAGTTGGAAACCCCAAATATAAAAATATTCAAAAAACCACTTTAAGAAGCCATAGGAGTACTAATTGCAAGAAGCGAGTTACAGAGTGGAAGCCACAGGACACCGAACAATCCACCAGGAACACATACTGCATGTGGAACAAGCTAATGAAGAAATAGGAGTACTTTGTGATCAAGACAATGAGATTATGTAGTGGGTACTTTGTGATCAAGACACTGAGACTGTGCACGACCGCTGCAAGGAAATGGAAAAAGATGGTGAATCCAATATCAACGTGTTTCTTTTGTTTTGCAAGTTATTCTACTGTGGGTCAGTTGTGATTTTTCACTGAAACATGGATATGGAAGAATTTGGTTCATAATCTGTTTCACTGCCTGCAGGGCAAAGCTGCTGCAGTGCTAGTAATGGGTTGTATGCTCTGCATTAGATAAAAGAAAATATAAAAATACTCTGTTTCCCAGTTCATTGATATTTGGAGAACTAGTGACCAAATTTTAACTGCACAAATCACTGAAACTAATAATGTAATCAACCGCAATTTATTTTAGAGAGACGCAACTAATAAACTAAAAACAAATAATGCAATTTATTTCAGAGAGACGGAACCTTGTTGCTATCATGTTGTTCACTTAATCCCTCGCTTATGGTTGTGAAACAAGACCTTATTCTCATCCACAAAACATGCCAGTTGATATGAATTGAATCTTCTCTGAAGGTAGAAAAGCTGTTTGATCACAGAAGAAGTGGATGAAGTCTCCCTTTCTTCAGATGGAAAAAAAAAAGTTACATATACAAGCACATATGTTGGAGTTTGAGAAGCAGAGGTATAAGTGGCAGAGATTTAACAGGAAAAAAGATTGAGGTTTGGAGAAGTTAAGGGTGGAAAATGAGAAGAAGAAGAAAAAAAAAAGTAAAAAACAGATGCATGATTTGTAAACTATATTATGAAATGAGCTTAAAAGAAATCATATTGAAGACCACAACACTCATGTTTAGCTCAAAGCTACTCTAGATTTGTTCAAACCAATACCCATTATATCTAGTAACTTGTCGAATTTAGGTTCTGAATGGAGACAAAAATAGAGATTCAGGATATGTGGACTATGAGCAATAGTTACAAGATCAACCGGCCTTCAAAATCCAAAACTATTAACATTCAGATTTGTTAAAACACTGGAAGCAAGGGAAGGTTTGAAGCTGCAATGTCTTACTGAAGTCAATTTTTTACAGTGGCAGCATAGATGTCATTTTGGAAGAATGCTACATGATTCATTAATCTTTCTTAGAGTCTGAGGGAGATATTGATAATAAACTCTTAGCATCGACATTTAAATATTAAAATCGAGTTTGTTCTAAATTACAAGTATGATCCAGGTGATCAGGAGAGTGCACTACTTAGCATTGGTCAGTGATTATATTAACTAGCCCTTACCACAATCACCGCTATTCATAACATTGACAGACAAAACACCTCGGCCTTTAATTCGTTATACATATCAGGTTTGTAAAGTCAGAGGAAGGGAAACAAGCGATGGGAGTGGAAAAGGTAAAAAGGGAGATGGAGATACCTAACTAGCAGTGGGGTTATTTTTTATGGTTTTTTCGAATTGCTTTCTGGAAAATGAATTTTAATAAACATTACTAGTTAGTGGTAAAACTCTATTTTTCTACCTTCGAGGGAACTACCTAACTAGCAGTGGATTTTTTTTGTTGCAAAGACCTTTATTTTCAATTTTTATTTTTATTTTTGAATGTGTGCACCTAGCAATGCACATGAAAGAAAAAAAGCACCATCATCAATCAAGATAATATGTCTTAGTCACTCATGGTGATTCATCGTCAAAAACATCACTAAAGCACATCAATACTAGAAAAGTAGAATTGCATCATCAAAGTAAATTTAGATAAAATGAAAAAGAATGAGTTAATTTACCACTCTTTTTTTTCGTGTCTCAATTGTATCATCATCTCAAGTATTTTCCCAAAGGTTTGTACAACTCCGGCGCATGTTCCTCAACAATGCTATGAACTAGAAAAGACCGAGAACGAATGGCTCTGGAAATATGGCTGAAGTCTTCGAGCTGTGGCCAATTTCTCTAGTCTAGTATATCGAGGCTAAGCATCTACAAGGCTTTTCTAATGAAAAAAACTGGGTGTTCTATTTTGTTCACCACTTTGATGAGAACTACATTGACAACAAAATCGAAAAAGAGAGATACAATAACAAATGTCTATCCAAATCATGCTTTGAGAGGATGGGGGGTTTTCCCAAACAACCTTTGGGATCAATAAAAGCTTTCTCACTTTCAGGAATCCATTCAAAGTGTTGATGTTTTCTTAACAACTGAAACAAAGGCTTGCATTTGTCGGAATATCTAGATATGAACCGATTTAATGTTGCAACCATCCCAGTCAGTTCTGCAATTATTTTTTGGTACAAGGTGGAGGCATCTCGGGTTCAATTCCTCTCTGGGTAACTAAGTAACCAAGAACATTCCAGAAGACACCACAAAAATGCACTTCTCTGGATTTAACTTCATCCGAAAATAGCTAATGATTGTAAAAGTCGTCCCCAAGTGTGTCAGATGATCATCTCGGCACATATTCTTAACCAGTATATCATCAATATAAAACTTCCATTGACTTGTTTAATAAATCTTGAAACATTCCCTCTACTAGTTGTTGGTATGTTGCCCCTGTAGTTTTTAGACTGAATGGCATTCTATTATAGCCATACTGCCCGAATTGGTGATAAAGGTTGTTTTCTCCTTATCCTCTATTGATAGTAGAATTTGATTATAACCCGCATACTCGTTCATGGAAGATAGAATTTTGAACCCCCTGTTTGGTCCACCAATTCTTCAACCCTCGTAAAAAAAACTATCTTTCGAACAAGCCTTGTTGAGATTGGTGAAGTCAATGCATATCCTAACCTTCCCATTCTTTTTTCAGGACCACAACTATGTTAGATAACCATAATGGGTATAGAATATCTCGGATCATTTCTACTTTCAATAACTTATCGATCTCAGTCACAACTTCATCTGCTAGTTTGGGATTACCCTTCTTGGTCAATCCTTTATCAGAGTCACCTGCGCTGCCACATTTAATTTGTCATGGGTTTGTTCTATTGGGATTTCAAACATTTCAGTCACGTTCCAAGCAAACACATACAAATGGTTGGCATAGAGATCAATTACACACATTCTTAGTGGCTACTGCAAATCTTTTACTATCTCTAAACTTTTTGGGGCATCAGGACAACCAAAATCCATAACGTACCCCCATTTGTATGTACATAAATTTTTTGACTAGTAATTAAGGTCTGCCATGTATATATATATATATATATATATATATATATATATATATATATATATCCATTTCTTCTCCTTGATCCAATGGTTACCACTTAGAAAATTAATGTTTTGCCTTCATTAAATCCCGCTCAGCTGAAGTCGTATTTACAAACCATGTGAATTCTTTGTCTTATCTGAGAACTCTTTTTCTGCAGCCAAGATCATAGTGCATCGTCGGGCTGTAGCCTCATCTCCACGCAACTCATAACATCCAACTATAGCAGGAAATTTTATAACCTGATAGTAAGTTTAGGCAACCGCTCTCATGGTTTTAATCCGACATCTCCCCAATATTGCATTGAAAGTTGAATGAGCTTCGATAATCAGAAAATTCTTTTTTTTTTATATTAAACTTCCAGTGGGGAGGGGCAACTATGGGATGCCAAACCTTTATTACTTGTAAAAAAACTGATTTACAAACTAAACAGGGCTACATTACGACTTTACCCGTATTCAAAACCAAATCAAAATAGACTTAGACAAATATTGTACTCTGTTTTATACTTGGCAAAACAGAGCAAACAACACACAGAGTGCTCTGTCAAGATCATAAAAACTGCTCCAAGTCATGCCAAGACCGCAAGCTTTCCAACCATGCTATTTGCAAATTACGACATGCAACTTGCAAGAATGCCACCTTGCAAGCTCCATTTGCAATTTGCAATCAAAACTAACGCAGCCATTATGCCCAAAACATTTGATCAACTTGAAACCAACCTACAAAAACATAACCCAACCCTTCAGCATCAAAACAAATTGCAAACAACCCAGCTCATCATGGTTGCTCGGCACAAATTCTATCCCGCAACCTGACCACACATCAGCATGTAAGACGGGCCAACGCAGCCACAAAACTACTGTCCAGCACAGCGAAAACATCAATGGTGGTTACACCAGGGGCCATCCAGTGCATTACCAGACAAACCCCTTTTGCACCTTGCAATCCAAATCCTGCGAAAACAAAACAATACCATTCCAAATATATTCAAGACAGCACCAACATCATCTACAGAGTCCCATCGAATTAGCGCAAACAAATCTCTGCCCAAGCAGCAGCAATTCCGCAAAATCAATCACTCTGTCCAGCCAGAAATAACCCTGTCCAGCAAGACAGAAAACACTGTCCAGACCAGAGTATCACACTCTGTCTAGCGATACAGGCCACGCTGTCCAGAAAATTCGACTGTCTTGAGACCGCACCATACCTATTCAACGAACACAGGCATTGCTGCTCCTAGTCATATCGCTTCTTTGAAATAAAACCCGCAGTCTGTCCAGTCTGTCGCCCTTTCAAAACAGGGTATCTCCCCTATTTTTCCAGATAAATTCTGCTCCAATTCATCCCCACAGTTCCAACATACTCGTCGAATTGATTCCTGCGACCCTCAGACTGCCATAACCAAATTGTATCAAAGATAACCATGCTCATTTAACAGCCGGAAGTCTAAGGTATGCCGTCTTATTCTTGTCAAGAATAATTAGAACCTTTATTCTTTTAGGAAGCAATCCCCACGAATAAGTACGAGAACTTTTCCCCCTTTGTGCCAAATTTGCCAAGGCATCCGCCACTAAGTTGGTCTATCTGAACACATGAATGCCAATGCCATCCAGTATCCTTAATAATCTCCCGTATCTCCTTCCACCAATTGCTAAAGAACCAAGGTATCTTTGTTTTTTGGGAAAACCATTGTTTAACCACCATGGAATCCGTTTGAATGACGCATGGTCGGACACCCTGGTCAACACAAAATCTCAAGCCTTCAAGCAAGGCCCTTGTTTCTGCTGAATTATTTGTTCCTTCTTCGAAAAAACATTTAATCCAGGATTACTTTTGTTTCCTGGATACCCAATCTATTGAGCAGCGCCCCATTAGTGTCCTTTGATTTAGGATTAAAATTTTTTGCAACATATTTAATCCACTGATACACTTTAATGATCACATAGCTTGACGAGCACTCATTTCCGTCATAAAGTTTTCTGTTTCGCTAAATCCAAAGCTCCCATAAAATAAAAAGAGGAGTGAGATGAATGAGCATATACCATCATTATTGGGTATCCAAATTCTAGTGTCTCGATCGCCATCATCGCCTTTCACTATTGTCTTGTAAGCCTCTTGAGCACAGTCTTTGCATTCCCGGGGTTAACCTTCTGAAATTATCCCTGCACATTTGCCTTAAGGAAGGACAAATATCATTAGTCTCTGCTTCCTCACACTACACCAAAAGGCCAGTTTAGCTACACGGAGGTGGCCACGGCTCTAAACCGTTGGTTTATTTGTCATGGCCAAAAACCATGGCTATAATGGCCAACGGCCTAAAACCGTGGCTACAAAATAAAAACCGTGGCTATAATCACTACACCAAAAGGCTTGGCCACGGTTTGAAACTGTTGGTTTGTTTGCCACGGCTAAAAACCGTAGCTACAATGGCCAACGGCTTACAACCGTTGCTATAAAATGAAAATGCTCGTGTGTTGCACGTGAATGTGTGGAGAAGTAAAGTCGATTTCTCGCGGGCGAAAAAATTTCGCGGTTGCGAAAAATTTGCGTTTTCGCTCAATCTCCCCCCAACTCTGCACTTTTCAACCCTTTGTTTCAAACCCCAAAATTTGTTCCATCTCCCCACAGATCTTCCGAAAGCACACACTGATCTCCCAAAACCCTAAAATTTGCGTCCCTTCTCCGGTTCTTGAAGGAGAGTTCGTCGGTGGTTTTGTTTTGTGGCGTTAGAATGAGAAGGAGAAAGCGATTATTTAGGCTCAATCATTGAAATCGATTTAAGGTGAGTGTGGCATATTTAGTTAACTGGTTCAAATATTGGCTTCATGGCAAGAAGTGAAGACAAAGCAGAAAATCTGGTTTGTTTCGGACCAACATCTAGCCAGTTTTACACCAGAAAAAACAGCCCAGCAGCACTCGCAATTCTATACAAGTATATTTTGGCCCTTATACATAGCAGAAAACGAGTGGAAAACCAACCCTTAAGCACACATCTTTACTTCAGTAATGACTACCGAAACAACCGATTTTAGGATGTACAAAAACCCTGTATTCAATCACTTTCATTACGATCCAGTGCACTTTCATTACAATCAAGTGCACGACCATGGGTATATATTACTACTACTACTCAATTCCACATTTCAAAATTTTATTGCTCTATTTGTCTATATTACTTTATATTTACTCGTTCTACTCAATAATTTGCCTTGTTGGTACAATAAGGAACTTACTTGATATTTTGTTGACAATAATTATCTAGCACATTGTGTATTTGACGAAATGCCTCTGAAATGGGGTTCATAAACAAGTCGTATTAAGTTGTCTAATTTCTTATAGAAGCATATCCTTTACTATTGTAATTCGTTCACAATTTACTCTTATATATTCCAACTATTGGTTTGCAGTGTAATTCAGAAGGTTGGCTCATCAGTAGAGTTTTTTTAACAAAGTGGTACATGCAGTGAACACTCAGCATTTAGAGGAAATAAATTGGATAAGTGTTTATATGTCATGTCTGGTTTGATTTTGCCTATATTAGTTTGCTTGAATGAATCTTTCGAATTTCTTGATCCAACAATTTTTTTCCTCAGGTTATCAATACATCTGTTTTGACATAATTATATTACCTGCTTGCATACTTGTCATCTTATTGCTTTGTTGAATTTAGGTCAAGTGGTTAATGCAATGATCTATCAACGTTCTTTGGTTGGATTAACATGAACATATACTAACATGGACCACATATCATTGTTATTGCATTGAAATTGGTAAAAATTTTCTCTGATTATGTGAAATGGGGGTTTTAATCTGATTGAGTTTATGCTTTTGGGTGTCTGGGTTATCAAATTGAAATGGGGTTTTGAAATGGCGCAACTAAGAATAAAGTGAAACTGCCCTCTCATTGATACATTTTCCTTGTAGCCATTAGTTATGATTATGGGTCGTAGTGGAAAAATAAAATTGACTATATCAGAAGAGATTAAAGGGGATAGGGTGGAAGCATTGTACTAGAAAGTGATATTTCCTGGATGTTTAATGCTCTATTTTTTGCTATGAAACATTGGTGCTTTATTCGACTCAGATTGTTTTATGCTTGACATGGACCATCTTGGATCATAGAAAAAAGTGTTCAAGTGAACTAACATGTCCTCTAAATGGACTTATTTGGCAAGAGTTCCTTGGGAGCTCAAGTTGCTTGCTTTCAAGTCCTTCAGTGACTTGATATTATTATAGGAACATTGACATAGCTCTGTTTTTTACGTGTTTTGTTTATCATTGTCAAGTCATCTTGACTACCTCTATCGCATTGTTTATGTGCATATATTCCCTTTTATAGTTCTTATATACCGCTGACTAATTAAAACAAAATAAAAAAATATGAGGAAGAGACAACATTG
Source organism: Berberis thunbergii (assembly GCA_003290165.1). Lineage (NCBI taxonomy): Eukaryota > Viridiplantae > Streptophyta > Magnoliopsida > Ranunculales > Berberidaceae > Berberis > Berberis thunbergii. The sequence goes on from QNQO01009690.1 coordinate 27,736, forward strand.
TGATTATAGTGCTAGAAGTACAATAAATTGAATGAACCTGATACATATAGTGAATAATGCAGAACTTGACGTTTCTCTTCTTAACATCAGAGATCCAAGCATTGTCCCTAGAAACGCAAGACCTCTTGGAAGAACATGGGTTGTTTTCCATGCTTTGATTCAAATGAAGAACTTGGGTTGAATCTTGCAAAGGATAGAGATGATAGAAAGGAAGCTCTTCCAACAATGAACTCTAATATCTCCAGGCTGTCTTCAGGTTTCTTCTTCTGCTTAGCTTGTTGATTGCTTAATCTAAGATCTGGGTTTGTTTTGTTTTGTGATTTTAAATAATGGGCTAGTGTTACTTTGGAAATTTGACTCAATAATTTTGTTCGTTCCCCTCTTTGGGTTATTGGGATGTTGTTCTCTCACTACTACAAATATAGGCTTGCATAGCGCTTAAAAATAGGCTTAGATAGTGCTCAAAAAGGCGCTATGCAAGGCGCGTACTTGAATAGCGCTTCGTTAGATAGCGCTTTATTAAGCGCTATCTAAGCGTTGATTTTTTTTTTAATTAACTTCAATAGCGCCTTAGAAAGCGCTAATTTTTTTTTTAAAATTAGCTTGAATAGCGCTTTGATGAGCGCTATTTAATTTTGTTGATTTTTTTTAATTAGCTTCAATAGCGTTTTGATGAGCGTTATTTGATTTGTTTTTTCTATTTTTTCGATACCGATTTTCTGGGCTAAATATAATATTTAATATAATAATGACAACGTTCAATCAATCAATAAAGACACAACATAATAACTAACTGTTTCTCATTCATTCAAAATATAATTTAAGCATTCATACAAAATTGTTAATATGTTTATAGTACACAATGAATCCAATCTCCCTTAGCTTTTCTGCATTCACGACATTGCGCCCATCGAACACAAAAGCAGGCTTCTGCATGTTATCATAGATCTTTTGGTAATCAAGAGTCTTGAACTCATCCCATTCAGTGAGAATGCAGATACCATGGGCATCCTTTGTGGCTGAGTAAGCATCCCAAACAACGTTCACTTGCTTCACAGAGTTGGGGCCCATTGGCTGGAGGTGAAGAGGGTGGTCCCAATCGAACTTTTTCAGTGTCAGATCCCTCTGAATCTGGTCCTCATTGACCTGTGGATCATAGATGCTGATGCGGGCGCCATCCCCAATCAACCCCTTGCAGACATCAATTGCGGGGGTCTCCCTAGTGTCACCGGTGTCCATAGCATGGGATGGTGAAGGAGCATCGTGCTTGATTGAGGTTTTGTATTACCAAAACAATTCTTAAACACAAAGCATTTTTTATACACTTTGTTGTGTTGAATGTTTTTTTAGTTTGCCCCTTCAATGTTATATCTTGAGTTTGCATTGCATTTGGCATGATGACTAGTCATTAGTTAACAAAATAAATAGACAGACAACTTATTGTGAATTCTTTTCATCTATCTAGTTGCACAAATTGATTTGGTTCTTTTTATCTATCTATTTTTGAGAGTTTTGGTTCTTTTCATCTATTTTGTGTTGGTCGAACCCGAAAAAGTATGAAGTATAATGGAGGAATGCTTAGGCTCCATGTTTTGACATATTTTGGTAGTAAATGCTTAGAATATAATGCAAAAGAATAGGTAGTTATTAACATTGTGGAATTACAGAAGGTGAGTATAGGAAGAAGAATATTATAAGAAGAATTTTCAGTTGTTACAAGGGTATGATTAATTTTCAGTTGCAAAGCACCAGGTTATTATAGGAAGAAGAATATTATAGGGTGGATTTGGGATGCTTTTTCAGTATATGAAACAAAGATGTATACCATGTTTTTTGCTGCAACAAAAAACAGAAAATGCTCTGGTTTCGAGCTTTGTTTTGATGAGTGTTTAGAGTTTTCTTTGAGGCGTTTGGCGCGTTTTGATGGTGGTCTCTTGGCTGTGGTTTGTAATGACAGAGTTAGGATGCAGTAAGGACCTATTTTCCTAATAAGATTTGTTGGAATATAATTCAGGTATTTACACAACACGTCACTTACGGGGCAGATACAAAACTTGGGTAGCTTGCAGGAACTGGAGAAATTGTAATATTTCCTATCTCATTCATATTATAGTCTATTGCTACATTGTTTATTAGTAACTAAACTATCATTGTAGGAATGACAACATCTTCTAAATATTGTAGAAACTTGAGTTTCAATCAACTAACGGCAGTTGGATATGATATCTCCACTTTGGCTAGCCTCCAATATCTGTAAGTTGCAAAGTAGGGATCACTCAAAATTATATTCTAAGCATCATAATAGTTAATACTTTGTGAATGGGCTGTGATAATAGGGCTCCTGAATATCAAGTCCATGCCCTCCTTTATTAGACCCTCCCACCTGGTGGCATTGCTATTGTGTCGTCTGCTGCTGTACTCTTTTACGTTGTCTCCCTTAGTCTGAGTTTAGCTTGGCTTAATTTTATTAGTTGTTTTTCCTTTGAGTTAATACTGTACAATTATTAGAAAGTGCTACTGCATTGTCAGAATTGTATGAAATGCAATCTTAAAATTGATTGAAAGAAGCTGCTATTGAATTGCTTCTTTAAGTTTGCAATTAAAACACGTCTAGGGCTTGGTACTGGAAAAAATAGCTACTTCCATACATTATTGTAACATATACAAACCCCCCAAAATATATGTGAAGAAGTTGATGATCTGAACAGTGTGTCAAATGGAGTGTCCAAATGTGTCCGAGTATCCAATAAGTTATGGAAGCATAATATCTTATATTTGAACATGAAGTGATGTTGTTAGATGGGTAATTTTTTTGGATCAATATGACAAAAGATATGGTGCTAATGGAGTTTACAAGGTATCATATTAATGGAGTTTGGAATGTGGGGTTTTTAGGTTTCAAGAAAGAGAATTGACAAATTGAAAAAGGAAGGAAGAGATGGTCTGTCATTAGGTTCGTTGGGACCTAAGGTGGAAAGATCAATGTTTGCTCTCACTAGAGCAAGCCAAAAAACAATAATTCTAGACTAGAGAAGAGACTCAAAAAACTTAATATGTCACTTGATGTTTAGCCCTTTTAACTTGTGACAAATTCGTTTTTAGAAGATTTTGGGAAGCAATAGCTTTTTCTAAAATTAAAACTGGTGTTATTTTAACAATCAGGATGCAACTTAACCAGCCCTAAACTGATGAAATTAGAACTTATACACTTCTATGGTTAAAGCATCGTGTAATAAACTGCAATTTGTAATGCTTTTATGTATTTGGAAGTGCTTTATGACTAGGTAAGTATTTTCTTTATTCTTGTAGTAAAGTAAGGAAAACAAATTTTTTGAATGGGGCTTGACCTTCTCAAGTTTGTCACTGAATTAGCTTCATGTTATTATGCTAACCGAGTAGCTTTTACAATTTCCATTTTTCTTCATAATGTGAATGTGCAGGTGTATATGTTGTCACAATTTCCCAAAGCGTGTTTGGGATGCTTTGTCTTCAGAAGCGGTTCTTAACTGCTACAAAGGGATGCCACTAGATGCTGCCGCTGTTCAAATTGTTAAAGTATTTCAAACTCCTCGTATAATTTCTGTATCTTCTGATTTTCTTATAGCATTTTGAGTATTCTTCTGTAGAGTCACACCTTTTTTTTTGCTTAACCTGAAGCTGTGGAATTCAAGGGACTTCGAGATGATACAACTTCAGATCCTTCATAATCTTATCTGATCTCTCCTTATTTATATTTTTCAGATGCAAGAAACAGTAGTGATAGTGACTAGCCAAATTACCAGTGCAGCGTCACCATGATCGGGCAATGATCTTGCCACTAACAGATGTTACAGCTGACCAGATTCTGATTTCTGGCAGCTAATATGTCATCCATTCCACAAGATTTTGTTTTCTGGTAGCTAGTTGCATATTGTGCTGGTGGATTTCTTTTGGTACTTGCGAAAGGTAAATAGCAGATCACTGCCTTGACATGTAGTGGAGACTGAGTGAGTGGATGCTGAAGTGATTGTTGTTAATATCATGTAAAATGCAGGCAAAACAAGAGCTTCTATCCAGGATAAATGGCTTATTGTCAACATGCAGTCCGCCGAGGAATTCAGTTCAACATGGTAAACATTTGCTTAGATATTGGTATTGACTTTAGTTGTTTTTTGGCTGGAGGATCCTTTTGAAACATTGATATGTTATTTTTTATAGCCGAATCATGATATATGGGCAAATGAAGCTGTAGCACAGACTATCAGTACTTATTTCATCTTTTGGCAGGTATTGAGCTAATTTAATTATGAGCTGGAACATTCATTGATGTTTTCCACTCTTTGTTCAGATGCATAATTTCCGAAATTTGATAGGACTTCCAATTAGTTGATGCTTTCTTATACTATTTGTGTTCCAATACTTGTAATTTAGGTTTATGACGATACCACTGAAGGCAAAAAGGTCTGCATAACATACCTGTTGTTCTTGTCATTGACCCCATCACTGGACGAAAATGCGCTCATGGAATGATCCAACCTGATCAGTTACTGGAGGTACTAGCTAATTTCACATTATTTTTTTCACATATCAAGTTATTGGGATTGTCACAACTGAATGAATAAGTTTCGATATTTCTTATGAATGAAGACATTCGTTGTTCTTAATATCTTTTCACATATTCGAACGTATATTTCATAATATGCTTATGTAAATACTTTTATTTGCCGTTGCCATGTTAAATATTTACAACTTTTCCATTGGTAAAATTTAATTATGTGTTATATACGAGATTAAGTTGCAATTATTATAATGCATAATGGATCCCTACATTTGAGAGCATGGATGGTCCCACCTATGGTGTAACTTAGTAGTAGGATCAACTTGATAGTGTTGTACTGATTTTGTATATCAGACCATTTATATTTCATTAAACCATCTAAATTAACTTGATTTTTTCAGTTTAATTAGATTCTGCAGCAGTTGTTCTTGTGGTTATGAAGGAACTGGTCGCTCCTTATCACTAAAGCTTATGCAGCAGTTGGAAGAGCAGAGTCAGCTAGCAAAAATGAGTGTGGATGATGCTCTTTCTGGTAAGAAAATTGTGTTTGCTTTTTAGTTTGTCAAGTCCATAAATTATTGGGCATTGGGCTTCTCCACATCCTTTTCTCAAAGATATGTCACATCTATTTGGATAGTCTTAATGGCTGCTGTGTACTTTGTTATTGAAACGTGGTAGTTACATGTTTGGTACATGAGTAAGCACCTATTTGGATAGTCCTAATGGCTGTTGTGCACTTAATTGGTCCACATTTAGTTGCAATGTAATGGGCATTTGTTAGGTACTTAACATTATTAGTAACGTTGTTACGACATTAATGTAGATTAGTTACTCCCTCTTTTTTTCTCTCCCTTGGTATCTCTGTTTATGTACATGTCATATTACTTTGCAATGTCAAATATATTGCAAAAGCAATAACCTCCCATGGAGTAGCTTCATTCCTTGTGAGAATGGACAGGGCATATGCTGGGCCAGTGCTGAAAATAGCCTTATTGATACAGTGCTTTTCCATCAGATCAGATTAAGGGCAGCTTCGATATCATGTAGTTCGTACATAATTACAGAGTGTCCAGGCGATGATCCTGCACATGCTGTTATGACTACACCATGTTCATCTCTTAAAACAACTCCATGGCCCTCTAGTGCACCTTGAAGAGACCCATCTGTGTTGACTTTGCACCAGCCTATGTGTGGCTTGGACCAACTGCAGTAGATTTGTGCATCCAGGCAAAATTGCACGTGTGAGTTCCATGCATTGAAAATTTTTCTATTTGCAGCTATAATGCGTATGGTAGTATATGCAGAGATTGAACTGTTTTTTAATTGCCAGAAATTACTTGATACTTGTTTCTGTAGGCCAGGATACTTATTGATGTTTGTTTTTTTTTTGTGAATTTTAGTGTTCCTGAGAACAAAAGGCAAGAATTTAACTTGGAGAGATTGATCGAATCCGCTCGTCATTTAAATCCGGTAATTTCAGAATCCTACAAAGTAGTTATTTCTTTGCATTTGCTTATTTTGCTATATATGATTTAGATTGAAATAAATAGAGCCTCTAGTAGACTAAATAAAAAAAATGTTGTACAAGTACTTTCTAAATCAATTTGGATTGAATTGAGAGCGTAAACAAGATTCAAGGTTTCAGTTTAATTGAATCAAGAACCAAGTTTACAAGTTTGGAATCGTGGACAGCTAACATTTGATATGATTTACTCAGTGTTGGAGGAGTTGGCTACTAGGATGAGAGATCTGAAGGGAAATTCTATGCGGGATCATGGTCTATGATGAATACTAGTCCATTAAATATGTTGGATTCTGGCATGAAAACATCTCAAACAAATGATTATCAGAAATCTGGTTCTAATAGGTATGGTGGGTTTGGTGGCTACTCCATTCAGCAGAATCTCAGGGTGGAGCAGCCTAGTAGCTGGGTCTATGATGCTAATGCCACACTAGAGGAGGAAGACCACAACCTTCAATGTTAAGTCAGGAGAAGTTACCATCCATTTGGATTTTCGCTAATCAGGAACCTAGTTCTTTCAGAGGCAGCACAGTCTAATACAAATATGCAATTTGAGCAAGAAAACAATATCCATCCTGTTTTGAATCATTCACACGCTCAAGAGTCTGATGCACAATCAGAGCCATCAAAGGGCTCAAAGTCTACCGATCTTGTTCGAAATGATCCTGAGAGGCCTTCACAAGCTTGTCAACAACATTCAAGAGATGTTCAGGGCAAAACCCAGGGCAGTTCAACCAGAAGTTGCACCAAGGTTTGTTTTGATGAATTCAATTTTTATATTACTGGTCTCAATGTATGAAGTCTTTGTACTAAAGTTGTTTAATTCAGGTTCACAAATAAGGGTTGCTCTAGGCAGGTCTGTGGACCTTACCAAGTTTAAGGACTATGATGAACTGATTGCTGAATTAGACAAGATGTTCGACTTCAATGGCGAGTTGATGGCTAACAACAAAAACTGGCAGGTGGTGTATATTGATAATGAAGATGATATGATGCTTGTTGGAGATGATCCTTGGATGTAAGTGTTCATGATTTCTACCTCATGTGGTTAACCTTTAGCTGACATGCTACTGCTTTAGACATTTGTATCTCATGCAAAGAAAATCTGATGATCAGTCATGTAATAATACTTCACCTGATACAGATGATCACCATCCTTTGCTAGCTCTTATTGATGAAGAAGTTCATTTGGGAGCATAGCAAAACCCCAAAGCTTGTTGGAGCAGTGCTTACCAAAAACAATCCTGATAAGGTATTTTTGTTTCCTTTGTTTAATTCTTTGGTGGAATGACCCTTTTATGGGTCAGAAACACCGACAGGTACTTGTACTCATAGTTTAACTTAGTCGAAAATCTTGGTATGGCCAAAGAATGTAGTACATTGTCTACTGAAATGTTAAGTTCTGAGAAGAGACAAGTTAATGATGTTAGGGCTTCTGAAGCATTGGACCAGCCTCCAAGAGCCAGTGAAGAAGAAATGCAGGATGCTAGAAAAATGTTCTTGGCAAGGTTTCTGAATTGGATGCTACAACAACAGTTCAACAACCCACTACATCAGTTTCAAAAGTTGACAAGCAAAAGGGTTTAATCTCTCAAGTATCTGGGTCGTCTTCTCCATCTTCAAGGATTTGCAGTCCCACAGGTTCTTCCAATGAGCCTGGTAGCACTCTGATTGTTTCTTGTTTGGAGCTTGTGTCTTCTCAGATTATTTCTATACAGGGGACACTCAACCATGTAATCACTTACTCTTACATACCCATTGTCCCACTATTAAATTCTTTCCTCTGCTAGTTTTAATATGATACAGTATTTTTGGTACGCCATTCTGCAAAATTTGATAAACGGATATGCTTCTATATTGAGAAACCAGACACAATATGGTATGACTGTTTCTTTTTTCTGTGTGTTTTGGCTGTGATAGGTGCAAAGTCATATTGTCAAGCTCAGAAGACAACTGAATTTGATAGATGGGCAGCCTCAATAGTTGAAGCCAGTCACTGGTCAGTGACATACTTGATTCCTCTTTGTTTATGCCCTTAATCTTTGTATTTGAATGGATACATGAAGGAAAAACAATGTAAGTACAGTGTCATGTTTATCCATATATGAGAACTCGTTAAAGTTCTTTTTCCCTTTGTTTTGAAAGAGCTAGTTGGAAAAGTAGTTTTGTGCCAAATACTTCTTGGAAAGGCATGTATCACAGTATCACGTTGAACCTCATAATGAACTTGTATATCTTGTCTTAAGTCAATTACTTAATTTCATTGCTACTTGCAAGGAATATGTCTAGGCTTTGAAAGCTTCACTGTCATCAAATGCAGCTATATCTATCAAACTATGTCTCTGTGAAAATGTGAGATATGAATCTGTAAGTTTCAAAAGGTTCAAATTTTACATATGAATGTATGACAATTTGTTTATTTAATAGCTATTTTACTTGGATCTTTATTGAAAAACAATGAAACAGTGACGAGACCATGGGTAGGAATTATATATTATTCATTTGAGGTATGTTTTCTCATTGTTTAGACATATTTATTTATTCATTTAGTGATTACTATTGTTATTATTACTTTTATTGTTGGTGAGCTATTATTTTGTCAGTATGTTTTCCTTAAGCTCTCTTTCATAAATCGTATTCTAGGTAAACTTGTCTAGTTGTTATGTTTGCAGCTATTCACCATGCAAAAGGATTTGCAAAAACAAATGGCAATGTTGTCTACCCCGGTTACCAAAGAAGGTAAAAGAGTAGAGGCAGCCTTGGGTCGCAGCATGGAGAAAGCCATCAAGGCCAACACCGATGCTTTATGGGCCCGTTTCCAAGAAGAGAATGCCAAACATGAGAAATTAGAACGAGAACGCACACAACAGATAACAAGTTTGATCACCAACTGTATGAACACAGATTTGCCAACAATGCTAGAGAAAACACTGAAGAAGGAACTTGCTGTATTTGAGCAGGCTGTAGCTCGTCTCGTCACACCAGCTATTGAGAAAACTGTTTCTTCATCTATTACAAAAACATTTCAGGTTGAAATCCCGAGGAATTTTGACTTTTGACTCTTCTCCTGAAAATTGTCTGACCAAGTTATGGTTTTCATCCAGTGATTCTTAGTTTATTTCCCACAAAAATAAGTGTTTTAAGATAGTTTATACTTCTTTGTTCAAACCACATTCAGTGGGTAAGGTTGTGCCTGAAGCTCTTCTTCCTCTTGTATTTGTTGGATCTGATTTATGAATGAAGCTTAGGTAGTTTCCGATTGAAAATTAATGCCTTATGGCCAGCTCCTCATTGTTATTAAATGCTTATACACTATGTTGCTTGGTCTATGAAGAAATTCCAATATTGGTTTTGTTTCTTTAGTCTAGTGGACTACAGCGAACATGATCTATTTGGATACATTATGTGAAGTTCTAGAAATAAAATTTATAATATGTAATAAAAAGTCATTTGATAGCAAAAAAAATAAAAAATAAAATAAAATTTGATACGCATACCTACCATAGCGTTTTTGAAACGCTATTAATGGGCTTTTTTGTTGTAGTGATAACTTGCCACGGTTTAAAACCGTGGCCAGTGCTTGCCACGGCTTAAAACCGTGGCTAAAATCATTGCAACGGCTTAGAACCATTGCTAAAATTGTTGCCACGGCTTAGAACCGTGGCCATAACTTGCCACGATTTAAAACCGTGGCCAATATTTGCCACGGCTTAAAATCGTGGCTACAATTGTTGCAACGGCTTAGAACCGTGGCTAAATCATCAACCGTCCTCAAGCATAAAACCGTTGCTAAAATGTTTGGCCATGGTTTATAGCCATCACGGATGATTTTGTGACGCCTCTACAGCCCACGCCTCTTAGTCATGGCCATTGGTTACGCCCGCTGATGGGTATTTTTGGTGTAGTGTCATTTCTTGTAAAAATTTCATCCTTACCCCAGTGTTCTTCAAAGAAGCTGACGCTGCCTCTAGTAATCCTCCAATTGGAATTTTCCTCTATAAATACTTTATGCACCAACAACTCTTTCATAAACGGTGAGGCCCCAACTTTAAGCTCCTGTTTTCGGATTGGTACCCCTGCCTTCAAATATTTATTTGGTAAGAATTTTGCCCATAAAGAGTTGGTGTTTATCAGATTCCAAAGGGATTTAACTCGAAAAGCTTTTATAGTATCGCCCAGACTTCTAACATTTAATCCACCTTCTTCCTTAGTAACACTGATTTTATGCCATGCAATCTATTTCCGCTTATGTCTCCCTTCATGATCTCCCCAAAAGAAATCTGCAATCATTTTCTGAATAGAATGCAAGACCTTTATAGGGACCACTGTAGCTGCAATAGTGTGAATCGACATAGACAAAAGAACATGTCGGATCAATGTCAATCTTCCCCCAGGCGACAACAGTCGGGATTTCCATCCTTGAATTCTATTGTGGATCTTATTTACCAAATCATCATAGTAAGAAATTATGCATCTGCCTTGATAAATGGGAACTCCAAGGTATGTGAACAGGGACTGTTTGTAAGAGAAGCATGTCCATAATTTGATCAAAATTAGTTTTTCGGCACTCACTTTCTCATCAATCATGAACGAACTTTTCCCCGTATTAATTTTCTCGCCTGATGCCCGACAGTATCTATCAATAAACTTTATACATCCTGCAATGGATTTTTTCCTACCATTCAAGAAAATCAGTGAATCATCAGCATATAAGAGATGAGTAATTGGGGAGGCCATCATGGGCTCGTGATAAAATACAATTTCCCCTCTACGAAAAGCTCGAGTGAGCCCTTTACTTAGAACTTCAGTAGCAATAACAAAGAGTAAGGGGGAGAGAGGGTCACCTTGTCTAAGACCCCTAGAAGATCTGAAATACCCGTCATACTTGCCTTGCATCAACACCGAGAATCCACATTGAGTTACACAATTTTAGATCAAATGACATATTATGTTATTAAAACCAAATTTATGAAAAACCGCCAAGAGATATCCCCATTCAATTCTGTCATACGCCTTTTCCATATCCAGCTTGAAAATTACGTTGTTCCCAATCACTTTTTTGCCAATCTCCCTCATTAATTCTTGTGCCAAGCCAATGTTTTCTGAGATAAGTCTCCCTTGGACGAAAACCCCTGCTCTAAAGAGATAATATTTGGGAGTATCTTACCCAACCTCAAGCATAGGATTTTACTAAAAATTTTATAAACCACGTTGCACAAACTGATGGGTCTAAAATTAGAATAATATACGGGCTCTTCAATTTTAGGAATAAGAGCTAAAAAATTGGAGGAGAAGCTACCTGGCATTGCTTGGCAATCAAAAAATTCCTTCGCGGCTTTCCAAATATCCAGACCAATAATGTCTCAGCATCTATGAAAGAAACCAACTGTAAAGCCATCCGGGCCCGGTGCACTGTCATGTGGAATGCTAAGAGCTGCTTGTCAGACTTCCTCTAAATTTGGAGACTTCATGATTGAATCACAATCCTCCTCCCTTATCAAGCTTGGAATTCACTCCATGAGTTCTAGATCCTCTTGATATCCTCTTCCTGAAAGCAAAGCTTCAAAAAAATTATTCACTTCCAACATAATATCTCTCGAATTCGTGATTAACGTCCATGCCCTGTCATAGATTTTTATGATCGCTCTTCTTTTTTGCTTGGTTTTGACGGAAGCAAATAAAAATTTAGTGCATGCATCTCCTTCTTTGAACTTCTTTTTCTCCTAATTTTTGTTGCCAGTAAATATCTTCTCTTATCAGCGCCATTTTGAGTTCAGCCTGACATCTATTTAGATTAACCATATCATTTGTATCCCAACCATGCATTAAACTGAATTCCAATCTTGCAATATCATCCTCCAATCCTCTAATGGTACTGAAAATGTTGTTGAAAGTTTCTCTATTCCATATTTTCAGAGTTCCTCTAAGACGCTTAAGTTTAGTAGCCACGATATAAATATCCCCAGAGCCACCTACCGGAGAGTTCTAGTTGTTGTCCACAAATCCCAAAAAAATCATCACGAGTTAACCACATATTTTGAAATCTGAATGGGGACATACCTGCCCTCTGTGTCAAAGGCAAAAAAAGAAGCAATGGTGCGTGATCAGAGCATGCTCTAAGGAGATGATCGACCTGAGAATGCTGCATAAGAGTAAGCCAGTTTGCATTACCCAAAAAACGATCCAGTCGAGCCTAGGTTCTGTCATCCCCTCATTGGTTGTTACACCAAGTATATTTTGGTCCTTCAAACCCACAATTTGTAAGTCTGCAGCTCGAGATACATCTAGAAATGTCTGAAATTGCCATTTGATTAGGAGGACGTCCGCCTAATTTTTTTCCGCCTTCCACAATTACATTAAAGTCATCGCCAATGATCCGGGCTTCATTCATACCCATTGCAATGTGCTCCATGTCCTCCCATAAGTTTCGTCTCTCCTGTACTGAACATTTTGCATATACAAAGGAAGTGTAGAAAACAATATTGGAAAAAAGTATAGCAACCTCACAATGAATCAATTGATCGGTGCGAATTAATATGTCCACTTGTAGATTATTATCCCAGAAAAGCCATATTTTTCCGCCTACTTCCTCATTCGTTGCAAAGCAAGGCAGACTCACTTTGCCTGCAATCTCCATTTTCCTTGAAGCTTGGATCTCTGGCTCCGCAATGGCAAGCATCTTAACATTGTTATCTTTAACCATTTTTTTAATCTGCAACGGGTCGCCCGATTACCAACTCCTCATGCATTCCAGAACATTATGTTATCTATCATTAGGAACACCTGGGGTAGTCATGTTTTGTGTCACTCTCCGGCTCCCCCCCCCCCCCCCGCGGGTCCATTCTTTGAACTCTTCTTTTTACCTTTCGTCCTCACTTCATCAAAATGATGACCTGTCTCAACCATGTTATTAGAAGACGTATTTGCATACGACTCCTCATCCGACAAAGCATGATTTCCTGACTTGGTGCATCCTGCCTGCATCGTCAAGTTTTGAGCATTAACTGTTGCTTCCTGTGCTTGAATGTTGTCGGCATGCAATCTCATTGGACAGTAGGTTCCAGATCCCTGGGGCTATTGCAGAAATTGAAAACCCTGTTTCATTGTTGAGCTAGTCCCCTATTGTCCGAAATTATCCAGTGCATTGGCCCACGAATCTATCAAAACAATTTTGTGTATCCCTGAAGCAGAATGCGCCAATATGTCCCCTGTTCGGTGCGTCACATTAGCCCTGCTTGTATCCCCTGTTTCTTGTCTCTCTTCGATCAATCCGTCCTCTATTTCGTGCTGTGCAGCAGCCCTGTTTGTGCCTCCTGGATTCGTCGAAAGTGTTGCCTGTAAGGACAGCTGGTCCTCTGTTTCGGAAAGCTTAGACTGACCTTGTTCATTCTCTGAGCTACTGTCTGCCACAAAAGGGACCATCCACAACGGTGTCTCTTTAGTATATCCGTCTTCAGACTTTGCTTCATCACATTTCTCTCTCGGCCTTGCCATTCGGATATCATTGGATGTGTAGCCAGCCCCCTTTAAAATATCTTGTGTATTTTCAACGTCATCCTTAGTCACCCTTGTGTGTTGTTCCGCCGCCTTGTTAGCTTCTTGTGTTTTTGTTTTTTCTTCACTACCTTCTTCAACTCCTTCCGAATGTTCTTCCGCAAGAACCCCGTATTTGTTAGAAGATATCACATTGTCGGATTCCTCTCCCCTTGTTTTCTCCTTGGTTTCTTTTTCATGTTCAGTACTGATCTCAACTCCTTGCGGATTTTTGGCTCTGCTAATTCCTATAATTCCATTAGCTTTCTTCGCTTTTTTTACCACTGGGACATACATTTGCTTCGGCTCTTGGGGATCTTGCATCCCTTCAACCATATTTTGTTTTTGCTTGGACTTATGTAGAGATTTAAATTCTTTATAGGGTTCTCCAACAAATTTTGGTTTTTCGCTCTTCCTTCAAACCAATTTTCTACAGTAATCCTTCTCATGGCCAATTAAGGAGCAATGGTCACAATATTTGAATCCAATGTACTCAATTTTTTGCCAATATCCTCCATATTTTGGGCTCTCAAGCCATATCTTATGCGGGAGAGGTTTAGATACTTCCATCTCAACACACATGCGAGCTACCTTTGGGCGAGCAAAGTATCTTGTACCATCATCAATCCGAATAATGTTACCGAAGGAATCTCCAATCGCCTTCATGATTGCCGGGAGAAAAAATGTGAAAGGAAGATTAAGGAGTTCAATCCATAATGGAGCCAATTCCGAGTCCGCCCGTAGACTAAAACCTGGATTCCAACGAAGCATTTTATATCGAACTCCCCGAATCGTAAATGATTCCTTGGATAACACTTTCTTGACTTCTTCTTCAGATTGTAAGTAAACCATCACATGCCTAGGATCAATAAGACCCATTACGAACTCTCCGGATATCCCCCAAGATCTATGAATGGAGTTTCTTATCGAATCTAACGACGGCCTGAAACTTGAGAACTTCATAACTACAATATGATTAGAAACATGAGACTCACCTCTTGCAACATCCGAATCAGATGTCCTCAGAGCTGGACTTTCATCTTTCCTAAAGGTCATGGAATTTGTTGGCTTATCGTCAAGGTCATCTTTCATCGCCTTCCAAAGAACCTGTGCAAAGGAACGCCTAGAAGATCCATCCCCCTCCTTGCCAGCCGCAAGGGCAGCCCCCTTGGCTGGCTGTGTTGCCACCATGAAGAAACCTAGCCGCCTCTCGGACTAGATCTACTCCCTGGATGGAGTGACAGCAGAGATTGAAAGAGACCAACCCGACAAAACCCAGCCAGCCCTTGAAAACTCGACTTTCAGGATCGATCAAGAAGCAAACCGATTTAGTAATTGACATCCAGGAATTGATACGTCCAGGAGCGAAGCAAATCGATTGAGCAACTCATCGTCCAGGGAATCAACAAACCGTCCAGGAAACAACAACTCGTCCAGGAAACAAATCTAGGATCTAAAAGGAAGTCGCCGTCTAGGGAATCACCAACTCGTCCAGGAAACAAAACTCGTTTAGGAAACAAACAGTCCAAGGAATCAAACAACTCGTCCAGGAAACAAACAGTACAGGGATCAAACCGACCATGAAACAACCGTCCAAGAAAGCAAAATGTCCAAGGAAAGCAAACCGCCCAGCAACTCGTCGGCCATAGAGTGGCGGCGGCTGTGGGGTTTGTGCTATTCAATGGTGGAGATGTGCTCCCAAGATCTTGGAACGGTTAAGATTGAAGGAAAAAAACTGAAATTTTTTCCAGTTTTGCCCCTGAATTCGCCTCATAGCAACTCTACTTCTCTAACTGATGTAGCAGATGGTCCTTTGAATTAGTAAATGGTTGAGTTACTCGGCTTCAATGCAGAGCCACTTATTACAAAAAATTCTATTTGAAGAGAGTATCTACTGCATTGCCTTCATCGAGTAAAACCCTTTTCACCATATGGTCACCAAACTGAAGAGTAACACAAAAAGGGTCATCATGCGGTTGAATGACTGAGGCTGCATCTATCTCTAAAAATACTAATAACTGACCCCACAAGCCTAACATAGTCCCAAAACACTTAATTGGCTTTGGAGCCAAAGAAATTCCAAGCCCTTCTTGTACACTAATTGATTTTGAATCTTTGTCCTCCCCTCTACTCGAAATTCTTTCAGTTTGGCATAAATGCATTTATCTACCAAGACAGTGGAAGCGATAAAGTTTATGTTATTTGTTTGCATGGCCGAGACCTGTTCCGAACATATTATTTCAACAAACCTTGTTCAATTAAGCTGAGTAGTCAAAGTCATGGCTTTTCATCGCTTAAAGCCAAAAGCCAGGCCAAGTCATGACATCTTGCTTCGTTTTGTTCAAAGCCAGGTCACTACCTTGAAGCCTAAAAAATCCATGGCTTTTTGCATTTTTTTGCCAAATCCTGAAGCGCCAAAAGCGGTGACTTCATGTTACAAAGTGTCTCCATTTTTTATTTAATTTTTCAAATTTTCTTACTGATTTTGGTCGAAAAAAAAGATGAAAAGGGAGATGGATTGAAAGGAATAGGAAAGAAAAAGAAAGGTGAAAATTTTAGGCGAATAAACCAACCAGATTGCTCGGACGTGGGCGGAGGGGGACAAGGAAGAAGATTAACAGTACGCAATTATCTTACCGATTTTCTATGATTTTGATCAGAAAAATAATGGAAAGTAAGAGGAAAGGAATAGGAATAGAAAAAGAAGAAGAGATATGATAAGATGATTTTAAGTGGAGAAACCAGCCGGATTGCTCGAACGCAGGCAGAGGAAGACGATGAACAATATGCGCAGGGGGAGGGAAATATGTTTTAAACTTGGGTGCCTATTTGCACCCACTACATTTCTGGGGCACCCTGCCTAGAAAATTCAAAAAAAATTTATTTAAAATTTTAAATTTAATTAACATTACCACTATGTAATTAATATATAATTAAAAAATCATGGATTTAATTTTTCAAAGCACATACTTCAATTATGCATTTTTTTTAAAATATAATATGAATTTTTTTAAGGGTTGTTTTACGCTTTGCTTTTTAAATAATGTCAAACCATTGAATTTCGTTTTGACTTTGCTTCACGCTTTGAATACCTTGCAATTAAGTCCTAAACCATGTGCTACAGTTCGAAACAATTGTTCGTGGGGTGGTTCTTTTATGGAATGATAAATGCAATAAGGTAGCTCAACCCTATCGAGTGTAAATGCCTTCTTAAGTTCTTGAAAGAAACGTCCACTTCTTATCTTCTTAATTTAGTCAAGCAAGGGGAAGAAAAGTGTATCAAACCTCTTACCAATCCGATCTCTGGTCAAACTATCCTTCTCTGCAGGCATCATAAGGACCTTTTTCCATCCCTTCTTCTCCTGATATGGTTGAAAAAGCTTCTTGCCGAGTACTCTCCATAGTAGCAGATGTATGCTCACTTTTCCTTGGCTGGTCGTTTCTCCATGCTTGTTGACCTTCCTCATTTTAACGACATCTTCCAAAATGACATAGGATATTTCTAAATGTTCTGGGTTTCTCTCTATCAGCCCCTTCTGGAATCTGGCAAGACTCCAGTTCTTAACGCATAGACTGCGACTTTCTTATTCAAATTGTGTACTCGGACTACCCCTGCTTTGAATCTCATGAGATAATCCTTGAACGTCTTCTTTCTCCCTTGCTTTAATGATAAAATATTAATACCATTAACTCTTTTCTTCTTTTGATGAATGATCTTCAAAGCTTTGAATGAAATTTGGTTGTAGATATAGAAACCAAGTACCCGTTTTTTCTTTAAACTTAAAGGAAAAAGTAGGCATCAAAGTTTCTGGAATTCTTGCGCAATCCAAGGTATTGTCATCTGCTGAAAATGGATAAGATGGTCCACTGGGTTGCAAGTTCCATCTTACATTTAGAACTGGGGACGCTTGAAATCAGGCAGCATCTGAGTTCTTATGATCCCTGCTAACAATGGGGAAGTTCTAAGCACTTTGAGGGCTTCTCTTTTTGAAAGCAGCCACCCATTTCTCACTGAGAAGAAAGTCTTTAAAACTTTCCTTTTCTGATCTCATGAATTCTATGACAATTTCTGGAGTAAAAGGCATTTGTATTTTAAGGACAATCGGTGATTTTCCCTTGTCAAGGGATTTCGACATGACCTCCTTGCTCTATCCTCTACTAGAGTCATGGGCTTCCTCAGGTTCCTATCAATCCTTCTACGTATCGAGGGAGGGAACGAGGTAGGGAGCGAGGATGCTCCCTCGCACGTGATTCTTTATGCGGGATTCAACTCGTCCAGGCTTTGTTTGTTTGAGTTTTTGGCACCAAAAGTGAAAAAATCCCCAATTTTTTTTGCTCGAAAGCAAACCCTAGATGTAAATGAAACTCTTTCTCTTCTCTTCAAATCAAACTCTTTCTCTTCTCCCTCTACCCCTTCCTCGACTCCTTTCTCAATCTCTCCCACAAACCCTAGACCTAGCAAAGCTCCCTCGAAAGAGGAAGAAGAATGAAGGAAGAAGAAGAAGTGAAGATTGAGAAAAAGAGCAAAACAGGTTGATCTTTTCTTCTTCTTCTTTCATATTTTTCAAAGCAAAACAAGTTGATCTTTTCAGATCTGTTCATCTTCTTCTTCTTTCAGATCCCCTCTTGTTTTTTCAGATCTTTTCTTCTTCTTCCATTTTTTTCTTCTTTTGGCAGAGCAAAACAAGTTGATTTTTTTTTGTTGATTTCATGCAACGATTCAGTAAAATGGGTATACGCAGAGAAGAAGAACTGAAGAAGAAAGGGGAAGAAGAACCAAAGAAAAAAGAAGAAGCAGATCAAGATGGATCTCCCTTTTCCTACCTTCCTTCAAACCAAATCAAAGGTATGTTGTATCTCTTCTTCTTCTTTTTTGTTTCAGATCTCTTCTTCCTTTTTTTTGTGACATATAGCATTCCCATGTATGCTTAAATATAGTGTGCTTTTTGGTTTTTTTTTTTATAATAACACATGGTTAAATCATAGTTAGGTTAAGATATTAATTTATGTTCGGATATACAATTAGCGTAGTGTATGGATTCAACAAGTTGTCAATAAAGCACAGTAAAATCTGCCATAAGGCTTCTTCGTACTAGAATCCCCTAAAACCATTTAGTTGTAAAGTTACCCTTCATGCTGTTCAATTCATTGGTTATGTGCTACTTCTGAAGTGATTGCATACTCAAGAACTCCAGAAAAAAGTAAATATTTCCTACAATGTTGATTAACTCAGTTTTTTTTTTTTTTATTGACTCAGTTATTGCTTCACCTATGCTTTATGCCTATGACATCTGGCAACCTGTAATGGTCAGATAAGGATTTGGGTATAAAGATGACTAAATTAGGAAATGATGTTATGATGTAGAATTGTCACACAGATATGTTAATCATAATGAACTGGTCAAGGTTCAATGGTTGAAAATAGTGTTTGCAAATGGCAAAAATGTTTGAAAAACTGGGTAGGTTCATTACATAAACTGTGGTCTGGGCTCTTGTGTTTTCAGAACCTCTGATCCCCCCAACCACACCCACACACACCCAACTAACTGGGATTAATTTTCTTTATGAATCACATTTCAGGAATAAAAGCAGAGGAATAGTTGTGCATTGTTTTAATTTCTTGTTTGCATTATGCAATTGATGAATAATCATGTCAGGAAAACCAGGTGGATGGTATGCAGCTATGAAAATGAATCCATGACCGAATATTAACACTTAAAATTTGCAAGTTCAAACAGATAAATTCAACATCAAATTTTTATTTATTCAGATACAAGTTGTTGATGCTCCTTCTCAGGCTGGAGCCTCTCCTGAGATTTCAAAGCCCCTTGGTGCAAAATGGGCGCATTCGATTACTGTACCCGAGACTGGCTATGTCTTGGTTGCCTCTGAGAAGCTTGACGGTGTTGATACTTTTGAAAGGACTGTTGTCCTTCTCCTCAGATCTAGAAACAAAGACCCACGTGAGGGTCCGTTCTGAGTCATCATCAACCGGCCTCCTCAGAAAAAGATGAAACACGCGAATCTACCTCAAGACCTTTCTACAAGCTTTGGGGAGTGTTCTTTGTACCAAGGTGGCCCCCTTGAAGCGAGCATGTTCTTGTTGAATACAAGAGAAAACACGCAAATTACCAGATTTGAACAGGTGATTCCTGGTCTATGTTTCGGTTCTAGAAACAGTTTGGATGAGGCTGCAGACTTGGTGAAGAAAGGGGTGCTTAGGCCTCAGGACTTCAGATTCTTTTCTGGCTATGCCGGGTGGCAGTTGGATCAGTTGAAAGAGGAAATTGAATCAGATTACTGGTATGTTGTTGCATGTAGTGCAAATCTGATTAATGGGGCTTCAACGAATCCTTCGTCAGATCTGTGGGAGGAGATTTTGCAGTTAATGGGGGGTCATTACTCGGAAGTTAGCAGGAAACCCAAGCAAGACAGCCAATGAAGGTGCATTGTGAACCCACCTAATGTACAGGAAGTTACTAAAATAACAAAAATTAGTTAATCTGCTTCTTTCATGGGTTCTCGTATCAAGCTTGTTGTAACTAAAGTTAGGGGCTTAGCTTATGAGATGACTTTGAGAAGAATATATATCGAAGCTATTTATTACATTCTCAGTAATTTGATGCAGAGTATGTTGAATGACTTGTCAATTTTCAATTTTGATCCAACTCGGTTAATATTTATGTTGTTCCTCTTTGGTCTCCTTTGATTTTTGTTGTCCTCCTGTAACTTGGTCCCATAGGATCCTACACACTCGAAAGCAACCTCATACCTACAAAATGGCATTTATTTTTAATCTAGTTTCTAAAGCAACTTGTACTAGTGATATCTTGTGCAACAAAGGTACAGGATGAAAGGAATTGTAAAAAGAATGCACCCAAGCTTTGTCAACATTGCATTTTCACCATTGTTTTGTTTGTCTTAAAGCAATTGGTAAACACTAAACAACATGTTCGGGACGAAGTTAACGTTCACATTTTGCATACAAATAATGGGATTTTTCATTTCTGCATATTGGTGAACATCGAGAATTCTGACCCCAGACCCATTTTCCTCTGTTATCCCAGGCATAATGGGTTTCCCAGCAAGCAACTCTGTAAGGATGCAACCAGCACTCCATAGATCCACAGCAACTCCATATTCGGTAGCCCCAAGCAAAGTTCAAGAGGTCGATACCAGAGAGTTACAACACGGCTTGTAAGCTGCTGTTTTTTATTAGGATTGAAAAAGGTTGCCAGACCAAAGTCGCTTATCTTAAGATTGCCATTATTGTCAATCAAAAGATTTGAGCCATTGATATCTCTATGCAAGACTCCACGACTATGACAGTGTTCTAACCCACGAAATAGCTGCTGCAAATAACATTTAATCTGCAAACAGAATGAAGTATACATCCAATTAACTCACTTGATAAACTGCAGGATAAGTGAGCGAATGATGCAATCTAGATTAGAGATTAACCATAACTCGAACCAAGTGATAATGCTGATTTCGACTACTACATATAATGATATAAAGTTGTCTGATTCAATTGTAGGAGTGATCAATTCGATAGTCGACAATAATATGCAATCAAAAATGCTTTACAGACTAATATGATGTAATAAATCTAGAATGCGTACCCGACACATGCTGGCTGTTAGGTTCTTTGATCTTTTATAGGCTATTTATTTAGTCATTACCTTTTAACATTATGTATGCTTCATTAATGTTCTTTGGAATATTAGCTTTGTAAAAAAGAGTGAAAGCTTTTGTGATGGTTGTTGTTTATCTGATTTCGAAGATTTGAGAGAGAAAAAAACTCCTTGTTTTATTAGGAATTGATCTGAGTTGTAATTGTTTTACTTATTCTTTTTTTATTGGTTTTGTTATTGTTTCTGCCAAACTTCACATCGAAGTACCCTGCTTTATATGTACCTGTTAGAAGAAAAAAAAACAACCTAGATACAATAACGAGAGGGATCACCTGAGGTTCACTAAACTTTATACTGCGTGATGCAGCAAGCCCGGCAAGATCATGCTCCATATATTCGAATATAAGATACAAACTGCAGGACATTCGTGACATGATTATACCATCCAACTTCACAACATTTGGATGATCAAGTTTACGCAAGATATATATTTCTCTTGCCATAAAACGGACACTTTTTGGATCCATATTAACAAAACGCACTTTTTTCAATGCAACAATTTGTCCAGTATCAAGGTTGCGGGCTCTATAGACATTGCTGTAGGTTCCTTGTCCAATCTGCACAAGAAAACAAATGAAAATTGTTGGAATTCGTTCTGGTTTTCTGACCCCATATTCTGATATCAAGTCTTCAACAATATAATTATACCTAATTATCAAGATAATTCATTTAGCCAATCCCGGACATTTGTAATAAGGTTACGCAATAGCAATGAGCCAATGATAACCCAACTTTCAGTTTTTCATGACAACATACCTTTGATTTGGTTTGAAGGAAGGTAGGAAAAGGGAGAGCCATCTTGATCTGCTTCTTCTTTTTTCTTTGGTTCTTCTTCCCCTTTCTTCTTCAGTTCTTCTTCTCTGCGTATACCCGTTTTACTGAATCGTTGCACGAAATCAACAACAAAAAAAAAGATCAACTTGTTTTGCTCTGCCGAAAGAAGAAAAAAAATGGAAGAAAAAGAAGAGATCTGAAAAAACAAGAGGGGATCTGAAATAAGAATAAGATGAACAAATCTGAAAAGATCAACTTGTTTTGCTTTGAAAAGATCTGAAAGAAGAAGAAGAAAAGATCAACCTGTTTTGCTCTTTTTCTCAATCTTCACTTCTTCTTTTTCCTTCATTCTTCTTCCTCTTTCGAGGGAGCTTTGCTAGGTCTAGGGTTTGTGGGAGAGATTGAGAAAGGAGTCGAGGGAGGGGTCGAGGGAAAAGAGAAAGAGTTTCATTTACATCTAGGGTTTGCTTTCGAGCAAAAAAAAAATTGGGGATTTTTTCACTTTTGGAGCAAAAAAATCAAACAAACAAAGCCTAAACGAGTTGAATCCCGCATAAAGAATCACGTGCGAGGGAGCATCCTCGCTCCCTCCCTCGTTCCCTGCTAACAATGGGGTAGTTTTGAGCACTTTGAGGGCTTCTTTTATTGAAAGCAACCACCCATTTCTCACTGAGAAGAAAGTCTTTAAAACTTTTCTTTTCTGATCTCATGAATTCTATGACAATTTCTGGAGTAAAAGGCATTTGTATTTTAAGGACAATGGGTGATTTTCCCTTGTCAAGGGATTTCGACATGACCTCCTTGCTCTATCCTCTACTAGAGTCATGGGCTTCCTCAGGTTCCTATATGCAGATATTAGTTTTTCTTAATTTGACATTCTCTCTCGTGGGCCGACTTTAGCTGTCTTACAAGCCAAATTAGCTCGGCCGGGCATACATTTGCAACTTGTACTTTTAGACATGGCCTGCTTCCTTTTGGATTTTGTACTACTCATTCACCCAAAAGGACTTGATAAAGAATAAATTCTCTGTGCATCATTACCCAATCTAACTTCATTAACTTCGGGTGCCTGAGAATGTTGCATAAGACGTGCATATGTTCTTGAAGCAGTCGATTTAGCTGGCATTTTTATGTAGAGGGTTAGATAAGTGATTGCAAACCTTGAGTTGTATTAATTTTGCATGGATGGCTCCAATTTTGAAGAGTATTCAAGGCTTGCAATTGCTTTTCAACCATCTAGAAAGGACTTTTTCTCTCAAAGTAATTCTCCTAACCTATTCATTCATTGTTTTCCTCCCCTTATATATCTAAGAAGACTTCACCCTAATTTAATTTACTAGATATTTCCATAAAAATCTAGGAGGGAACATTGTCTTACATATAAATATCCTAACTATTACTTCTCTTGCATGCCATTAATAATCTAAGATATTTCCTTCCACCTATTTATTTGCATCTTAGAACCAGGCTTCCTTTTAGGCCCAAAGGTCAAATCCATCATCATGTCTTGTCTTTGGCCTTTCATCATTTGTAGAACCCAATGCTATCTTCCTTTCATGTGGTGGTACTCAAGCATACCAGATTTGGTACCCACAGTGTCGTTAGGCAAATGGTGATGTTTGAAAATGGTGGCTGCACATAGCAATGACCTCAAAATGTCAAGAAAGCAACATATTTTGGTTATGGTACCTTAGGGGTCAATTTTAGGTAGTTTAACAAGTTTAGGAGAGTTTTAGGCTAATTTATCTAATGAATAAGGTTGAAAACGAGACTTATCTCTTGGTGCTTGAATAACTTTGTGTTATCCCATGTGGAAAATGTATATCTCTTCGTTCTTCAATCGATTCTCGCTTTCGCAATTCATCATTAGGTTTACACATATAGAAGAGTGGATGTGGTGGTGTCTTGTTGCGGTCTTCACAGATAG
The DNA here is from genome assembly GCA_003290165.1 of Berberis thunbergii. Classification (NCBI taxonomy): domain Eukaryota; kingdom Viridiplantae; phylum Streptophyta; class Magnoliopsida; order Ranunculales; family Berberidaceae; genus Berberis; species Berberis thunbergii. Next base: position 51,723 of record QNQO01009690.1, read on the forward strand.
AATAAAAAAGAAATGAGGCAAATTTGACTTTTTAGGTTTTTTAGGTTGACTCATATTTTTAGTTGTTGTCTACCTTCACTGCCACGTTAGGGAGTCAGTTTGAGAGTCAACACATATTTTTTTTCATTTCTTATTGCCCACTTTAGAGTAAAAACCACTAGGATCAAGTGTGAAGGCCAAACAAGCCATAGACATTAACAAGAAACTCACCGTCTAATAGACAGTGTGAAGTGACACTTCATCGGGTCCACTTAGGGTCATTTTTCAGTTTTGATCTTTAAGATATTGGTTTTATTTTAAATTTGTATTTAACTTGTGGAAAATCCACAATTGAGATAAAATGGCGCCACATCGACTACTTCAACACAATGTCAAGATTTTGGTTAAATTAGAGTCGAGAATGAAGGATTCTTAAGATATTCGCAAACATTTTTCCAAGCTACAAATTAATTATTATTGATTTTAAAATGTACTTCTCTAACCTTTTTTCAAAATCAGAATATTGATTTAGAACTTTTTTTATTTCCAAAATTTCGATTTATGGTAAAATACCATATCGTTTAGAAAGTTTTAACTAGGTTGAGAGATGAGTAAGCGACTGATATGAGGCTGGATATTCTTTAGATTGTGTTTGGTTCCAAGAAAAATTTCCATTGAAAAACTACCACTGCTAAAAAAAGGAAATAGGAAGGCGAGGAAAATTTTTCCACCTTGAGGTTTGAAAATGCAACGACTTTTAACAACACAACTTATACTATCCCACACCACCAATACCAACTTATCCCCCATACCACTAAAAAAAAGAAAAAAAAAACTCCATCCAAAAGCACCCATCTTCTTCACTCTCTACAAAGCTTTCTTTCATTGTCGGCTGCATCACTACTCCCAGCCGTCGCCTTTTTCTTCTCCTCTCTTCTTTTTCTTCTTTTCTTACCTTCTCGTTACATGTGGTGAATGTGATTGTGGCAATGGCGAGGACTCCTTCTCCTCATCTCTTCTTTTCTTCTCATTTTTGTTTTTTTTTTCATCTCCATCACCTTGCAGAGGACTCTGCGAGGATGGGTTCCCCACTCGCGGCAACCTTTGCGAGAGCAAAAAAATTTGGCCCTCGCAAAGGCTGCTGTGAATGGAGAATCCATTCTCGCGGAGACCTCTGCTCATGGGGGTTTTCCACTCGCATGAGCCTCTGCGAAGACCAAATTTTTTGCCCTCACAAAGGCTGTCGCGAATGCGAAACCTATCCTCATGGAGTCCTCTACGATGACGATGGGAATGAAAAGAAAAAGATGAGAAGAAGAAAGAGGCAACGGCAGGGTGGCTGACGGTGATGAAGTGTGGCATGGTGGTGGTGCTGATGACAGGGTGATAACGGTTGATGGAGAAGAAAGGGAGGGAGGATGGAGGAAGAAAATAATGTTTGATTTACAATTTTTTTTTTTGGTGGGGTGGGAAAGAAAAGTGGTGTGAAACGGTAGAAGATGAAGTCCATGCCTTTTGAAAATGGCTATGTATTTCTGAAAACTTTCCTCTTCATCCCCACTGTTGGGGAGAGAATTTCCAAAACTACAGGTATCTCTGTCTTGTTCACTCGAACAAATAAGCACCACTTGTACCTTTCTTCGCCGTCTCCATCAACTATAAGGAGTTGTAGTCATCAAGTTCTGGATACAGTCAATTGAGTGATAGAGACAGAGTTAAGAATACAATGATGAAGGCTGCGAGTTCCTCAAGAGCTCATTTAATTTTTCTCTTCAATACCTCACTACAACAGATTCGTTTTTACCGGCGCTTTACCAAGCGCCGGTAAAGGTCCGTGCCGCGAAAAGATTACCAGCGTTGGAAGTGAAGCGTAAATTCAAATTAACAGTGTCGGCGCTTTCAAAAGCGCCGGAAACGCTTATATAAGCGCCACCAAAGAGATGTATATGTCAACTCCAACGCCGTATTTATACCCTTTTAATGATGCTATAAAGCACCGGTAAAGACCTTTGAAAGCGCCAGCAAAAACCTTGTTCCGACGCTTTTAAAGCGCCAGTTATGTTAGCAAACCTATATTAAAACATTTTTAATGGCAATTAAAAGCGCCAGTTTTGTTAACATACCTGAAAAAAAATCAATTTTCATTCACCTCAACTTGCATCAATAAAAACTAAAAACCCGCCATTGGAACGAAAAAATAGACAGTGAATTTTTAATATACACAAAAAAATATACAATCTACACGCATGGGCATAAAGTTCCGTCATCAATTCAACATTATTTACAAACTTCACCTAATTAAATAAGTCACTTCAGTTGCCGAAAGATGGCAACATTTTCTAGCCACTGATTTGCAAACTCTGTCAAACTCCATGTGAAAGTGCTACAAGGAATGCATAAACTCCATCCTTGATGCTCATCAACGTTTCATGCTTTCCTTTTTTCAGCGATGAGACCATTTTTTACCACTGCAATCAGATCAGCATTTTGAATAGTAATAGTCAGCTCCACGATGACTCGGTCCAATGCATCTTGAAGCACTCGTTCAGATTCAGCATTAAGCGCACTCGTGGCCTCGTCTAATAGTATAATCTTGGGTCCTTTAATTAGAATCTGGTGCATAAGAGCTCGCTTGAGAAATCACTATGCCAACCATAGTTAGAGCAAAGAAGGCCTGCAAGGCAGACAACAAAGACAGACCAACGATGATCTAATAATTCGGATCAGAAGACAAAGTTATATGAATAGATCACAGAATATGCATATTTGGCATTCTGCAACATCCTGTCTGACATGAAGGCAGATAAGTGATTCACATTTCTATAAGGGATGCTTGTTCTTAATAAAACCAATGTCTATAGAGTTGAGAAAACATCTCAAAATAAACAGTACTAAACATGGTATTCACTAACTAATCATGAGTGAAATGCTCATTTGATATTCAATTACCATCAAGAGACTCATCATTTTGTTCTCTTTCATAGAGACACATAAGTTATCTGTTGAAAAATGCAAGATAGGGAAATTAAAGGGGTTGTAATTTGAATTTCATATTGGTTCTCCAATTGGGACGCCATCCTTTTCTCCGATTTGTAAGGCAAAACCTTCGGTCCTTGTACTTCCCATCCCATGTCCGCATGTAGAGGAACTGTAGTCTTTGACATTTCTGTTGGATATTTTCCATGTCTTGCATTTCTGTTGGATATTTTCCAAATATGATGGGATCCAAGAACCTACATAGTATGAACGTCAAATTAAGGAAAAAACTCTTCTTGCATTAAATTATGTCTTTATGCGTTCATTAACGCCTGAAGATACTTACCAGTTCATAAGGAACAACTGAGCTCTTTGCACTGCCATTTTGTCCGCTGAAGAGTTACTAAACAATTACATAATGAGGGTAGCAAAGAAAATGACGTTGAGATGAAAGAATGTCTATTGGATTAATATGTAAGAAATGAACATCAAAATAAATGTCAAAAAATTGTTACCTGATACAGATGATAATGATCAACTGCTACATCTCCATTACTTCTATCCATCACATGTCCTGCAATATCAACAAACAACAACCATAAACCCATCTCAGAAATTCTCATATAAGTTTGACTAAGAAATCACCACCATTAGAATGATCTTATAGAAGCTCCACAACCAACCTGATTTGTGAGTAAAAACATTCCAATTCTTTAAGCCTTTCCCATCAATCAAATAAGCTCCTTCATACTGATCATCAGTACAACATACATGCATGTTAGAAAAAAAAAACAATGGGTTTAATTTTGTTCAAAATTTTTGGATATTAAAAAAAAGTTGATTACAATTACAAATAAATAAAAAAAATAGTAGAAGTTGTGATACCTGATATGCAGAGGAGGCAGTGCCAAGGAGGAAATTGCTTGGGAATGGAGAAGAACCATCACTTGTAGTTTGATGTATGGGATCAGAAGATATCAAGATAGGTGAAGAGAGAGTTTGAATAAGAAGCAGAGCAAGCAAGGTGTAATAGAGTTTCATGGTGTTTGTGAATTGAATGAAGAGATGCTAATGGACTTTGTGCCTTCAATCTAGTATGGTATTGTGTCTAAAATAGAGGAGAAAAGGTAGGTTATGTGGACATGTTTTTATCTCCAAAATATGCATGGTCTGAAAATCTGATGCAGAGTTTTTTTGGGACATGTAGGTAGAGTTTGTATTGAAAACTAAATAATGAAAATAGTGTGTTATTTGGGTGGAGCTACCCATTCCAAAGAGTCTTCGGTTCATGAGACAGTAATTGATTGAGTGCTAGGGAAGGAGGCAAGAAGGATATTAACATTACCAGTAACACTGCGAAAATTAAAATCTGCTAGTACTTTTCCGGATGAGTCTGCCAGATAGCTTCTAAAGTTGTAACTATGGGAGCTACATCTGTTCCAATAGCAAGGAAACCAAGTCTGGTGAAATCATTTTCCATCTCAACATAGTACTCATTTACAGCATGGACAACAGCATCAATCAAAATCTGTTTATTTTGCAACAAATACAAAAGGATAAAGAGAGTGAGCACCATGTTGCAAATAGACTAGAAGGCAACCTGTTCCTGTGCATGTATATATGTACCATATGGCACAGCACAGCTTCTAAAATCTAAAAATAGTAAGCTATAACAGGCATCGATATGTGACTTACATGAAACTTAGCAATGGAAGTGATAACATTGGCACCGAACCATTATAGCGCAAGCCACAGTCTGCAGCACTACAACAAAAATGAACATTTATAGCTTTTGAGAATAGCGGTTTTTACCCAACAGCTATAAAATTCTATTGAAACAGTAAAACAGCTATCAATATCCAATTCATTTGTGCGCTAAATGAAATGTGATGAAGGCGGGATTGATTTCGCTGGGCGCCAACTATCCCGCGCAAATCGAAAGAAAAAACTAAAAGCTAACAAAGAAGAGGGAAGCAAGGAAGAAGAATCCCGCTCGATCTGTCTCCCTCTCCCTCTGCATTCTGCTCTCCCTCTGCATTCAGCTCTCCCTCTCCGATCGTTCTCCCTTTCCCTCTCCGATCGCTCTCCCTCTCCCTCTCCGTTCTACTGTCCCTCTCCGATCGCTCTCCCTCTCCGTTCTGTTTCTCCCTCTCCAACGTGTTCTACTCATCGCCGTACTAGCTGTCGCTCTCCATTTCAGGTTGGTATCTGATTCTCAACACACTCACTCTCTCCTGCTTTGCTTTCACCGCAAACCCTAACGATTTTTAATTTGTATCATTTTTTGTATCAGTTTATGAAGTGATTTGTATCAGTTCATGAAGTAATTCTGGAAGTGTTTGGAAGGCTTTGAAGGATCAGTATTTGTATCAGTTTTGGTTGATTGAAGGATCAATTTTTCAGATAGGTAATTCTCGAATTGAAATTTTTTCCCTTTCCTCTTTGATTTCCTTATTAGAGTATTAATTTGGTTGAGTTGTGTAGTTCTTCATTTTGAGTAAAATTCCTGCATTTTTCTTGAAATTTCTTAGGGTTATATGTTTCTTTCTCATTCTGATTGAGAGTATAATTGTTGGGTGCATTTTCATGTGGAGCAAGCTATTTATCAATCCTACCCAACCTCTGCAAGCTATTTTCCTCTGGTTGTGCTCATTTTGATTTGTCAGATGATTTTTTTTTAAATGGAAAATTGATTTAGAGACTATCTTCCTCTCAATAGACCATAGCTTCTCTCAAACGAAGTGAGTCCCAAATGTTTTTGTTGGACCTGTATGGTTTGATCAGTAGGATGATAAGCTTTGAGCTGGTGTTTTTCAGGCAGGCCTTTTGCAAGTGCAGGACTATGGAATTAGTGTAATTAGTGGTTGTAAGCTTAAGAATGTAAAAAGTATCTAGATTAAGCACTATTTTTCAGTCTCGTGTCTCAAGAGGGGCCAGGAACTTGGACGCGAGCCTTCCTCTTCTTGTTTCTGTTTAATAGTAATATATAGATATCTTATTATTATCACAAAAAGAAAACATTGTTTGTGAGTGAGGGTGTCAAATGGATCAATTTTCCAATTTAGCTTTACCTTTTATTGTTAGTTTAGAGTTCTTGTTCGTAATAATACCATTTTAAAGTTTCTAACCATGTACACCATTTAGGAGAAAACATGAGTAATTCCTCATAAACACGTAATTCTTACTTTTATACAAGTACATACCCTGCAACGCTTTAGGGAGTAAGGTCTTAATATCATACATATCGACTAAATCAGCAGAATGATTCCAACTTTAGACTCCTTTAGTGATCAGGACCTACATTTTACATTCTCTCTTTGCATGAACCTCATGAGCATGTTTGTTGTTGCAACCAAAAGGGCTGCAGAAGGCCACTAAAAAAAGCTTTAAAATCCAAAGTTCCTATCTCTTTTTTCATCTCCACCATTAAAGTTAAAATTCCTCCAAGCAAGAAAGAGCAAAACCTTCATCCTCCCAATTCTCATCTTTGGCTTTCTTAGGGGTTTCAACTCATAGGATTCCAAAATTTACTTATAAAGAGCATTTTAATCAGAGAAAGTAAGGTGGGGAAGATGAGGAATAATTCTGTAAAAATAGTATTTTTGAGAACAAAGTAGCCGATGGGGGCATCTTCTTTTGGTCCATGCGTTTTACTGTCATGCGTCTCACGTGTGATCTTTACATTTTAAAAATTATTCAACTTTTGCTTAACTTCTTGTTTTTATGTCATTTTTACCGCTTAAAAGTTGCTTGCTCATCAACCCAAACTTGTGTTCATATTGCTCAGTGTATCAAAATCAAATATAACATTGGTTAATCCTGACAAAGTGTGATTATGGAGATAAGAATGAGTGCGAATGTGACAGCGCGGAGGTAATGAGCTCAAGACATTGAGGATCAAGACACATTATGAGTAATTGCTTTGCAATTTCAATATATTTTTTTTCTTTTGTTAATTAGTATGGACATTGAGTACTCGCTAATCTAGTGGTCTTTTCTAGGGTTACTCATAACTTTGAAAAACTGAGGCCAGGCAGAGTAACTTTGCAAATCAATAATATTATTGAGTTAAATAAACGAACCACGGAAATCTGGTTGTATGATTTGGTATGATCAATTGATACCTATCCAAATTGCACAGGAACCATGAAGCTCTGGCAATCTGACACATGTATATGCTTCCCCATCGTAAATAGCTTTTAATTTGTGTGCCGGTGATATCCGTAAATTAGCCTTTTCTTTTTTATCAAGAATTTGTTTGGCATGTCTCATCCAATCATGGCTACTACACTCTAGATTTCTAGTATTAGAGCTTTAATTTATTTTTGTAATACGAGGAAAACAGTTCCAAGGGTCTACCTGTCATTGATCCCGACTAAATATGCCCTCTCACACACTATGCTAAAAATAACTTTCTTGCTTGAAAGAACAATTACAGTGACAAGCATTTGTAACTCTGCAAGGGAAACTACCATCATGCAGCAGATACATTTCACCAACCCCGATATTATCTGCTTCAGTATTTTCATCCTAGTGTTTACAAGAATCAATATACAAGTTAGAATCCTTAAGAGAAGATGTTATAGTGGGAATGTAAGGGTTAAACATTATTTAGGCCCGTACTAGATTCTGGTTCGCTTAGATTGGGTGTACTTCTGTTAGAGATCCTCTTGGTAGGAACTAATGGATTGTTTTCCTCCTCATCAAGAGCCACTGTTCTGTCAAAGTCATCACCCTTGAATACGGGATGAACATAAGCGTCCTGGAGATAGTTTTTCAAATTCAAGTTTGGCTAAGTTGCTCGCTCCAATGTGTCCTTCACCATTGCTTCCTGTGATTATAACCATATAAGGACCATTCACTGACTACTTCTAATGACCACACAAATGTGCCATCAATCGAAACATGGTAGTGCATGGACAATGACAAGGATTTGCTACTAACCTGCAGAGGAAACTTCACGAATGCTGATTCAAACTGGCCTTTGCATAATCTATGGAACCAGATGGTCAAGACAGGAAGTACAATGAGCAATGGTGTTGAATACTTGGCACTTTTTGTAGTCATCAACCCCAGCAGGAGAAGTTGTGCTATAATCATCCCAATAATTACTCGTCGATGCACATCTGGCCAGAATGAAGCTCCACTCTCATATTTTTGGTCATACACATTAATTATCTAGCAAAAAACAAAAGACAAATGTTTGAAGTAGTGTGATGGGAGCTCTAGCTGAACTTAAAAGAGGATAAACTAGAAGCATTGGCATGTAAAGCATTATACAAGTAATTCTTGATATTTCACTAGCAATCATGATGTAGTTGGTTAACACTAAAGTTGGTTTTTCTCAAGATGTTGATGTAAAATAAGTAATTGAAAGAAGAAATAAGCTCACAGCCTAGCATACCTGATACCGGAAAACCAAATAAGCCAAACCAAAGAAGACAACAATGAAAGGGAGAAGGAAGGGTGTGACACAAGAATAGGTAAGCCCAAGCAAGAAATATAACTGTATACGAGGTTCCATAGTAGCAAAACCAATGCTCCCAGGATTAGTTGAAGATACGGAACGAGAGTGATCGAAATCTCAGTGTAGAACTAGGGACCATATATAAGATATAAATAAAAGAAGTTTGGCCTACAAAAGATATAGATAATGCGAGGGGAGATTTCAATTTTGTAAGCAAGTGATGGTCTGGTTAGGTGAAAAGGTCAAAATTTATCCAATTTGAACCCCTTCATCACATTTATGTTGTAGCATTGTGTGATTTTAATTTTTGTGTTACGTTTAACATTTATGCCGCCAGTTTGTAATGCTTTCAGAACGGATATGAATATGTATTTAGTATGACATTGGACTTCCATTCAAGTACTGCTTATATATATATATATATGAAACTTTCAATTACCCCATGAAGATTTAAGTAGTTATTTGTTTGAATTTTAGAATTTGTTGGGCTGAGTACTACAAGAAAATATGATGTTGGATAAAGGTTGGGTGGGTCTGCACAGGTACAAATTTAGTTGTGCGTAGTTAGATATTTATTATAGAATTAGAAATGTCTGAGGTCTTAGAGCAAAATATTTTTCTTGTCTTTTTTGTCATAGAGTTGATCCTGAGTACGAGAAAGGAGCATGGAATTTTGTGAAAATGGTTACAAACAACTTGGGAAATCCTAAAATGATATTATGCCCTTGCGTAGATTGTCGCAATCTATAGCATCAATGTGGCAGTACTGTTGTTGAACATTTGGTTATAAAGGGAATGGATGCGAAGTACAAACAAAGTAAAGATTGGTATGAGCATGGGGAGAAGATAATTATGAATGGCGATTTTATTCCTGAAAAATGTGGAACGACGAGACATATAACTTATATAGAGCTGCCCACTTTTTTGATGAAGAATATTTGAAGCCTACTGAGTTGGTTAATGAAGACTACATTGAGCCTACTAAATCCATAAATGCTGATGATTTTATAGAAAAACTAAAAGATGCAGAAACCACCCTTTGTACCCGAACTGTTCAAATTACAACAAGCTATCAGCTATTGTAGCTTTATATCGACTTAAAACTCAAAGTTGATGGTCCAATAAAAGTTTTAGTGAGCTTCTTGAGATATTGGCAGACATGCTTCCACAAGACAATGTACTTTTGAAGTCATTTTACTCGGTTAAAAAGTTTCTCAAGTCATTTGAGATTAGTTATGAAAAGATTCATGCCTGTGAGAATGATTGCAGTCTATTTAGAAAAGAGTACAAAGACTTGGACAATTGTCCTAAATGTGGTGCTTCGAGATGGAAGAAAAATAAGAGGACCAAAGAGATTAGAAAAGGTATTCCAGTTAAAGTTTTGAGGTACTTTCCTATAATTTCAAGATTCAAAAGGATGTTTAGGTCTGAAAAAATGGCTGCAGATTTAAGGTGGCATTTCAATAATAAAAGCACAGATGGAAAAATGCGGCACCCTGTTGATTCTGTAACATGGGAATTGGTTAATGATAAATGGGAATCATTTGCAGCTGATCCACGCAATCTCAGACTTGGTCTTTCTACTGATGGTTTTAATCCTTTTTCCATGTTAAGCTCTAAATACAGTTGTTGGCCAGTGATGCTAGTTAACTACAATTTGCCTCCTGCGTTGTGGATGAAGAAAGAGAATATCATGTTAACGCTATTGATTCCGGGTCCAAAGCAATCTGGAAATGACATAGACGTCTACTTACAGCCACTTATAGAAGACTTGCAACATTTGTGGCACAATGGAGTGGAGGCATATGATGCGTTTGGTGAAAATATTTTTAATCTCAAAACACTTTTGCTATGGACCATAAGTGATTTTCCAGCATATGGAAACCTCGCTGGATGTTGTACAAAAGGTAAAAAGGCATGTCCTATTTGTGGAAAAATACGCACTACAGATGGTTAACGCACAGTAAGAAATTTGCATACATGGGTCATAGAAAATTTCTGTCACCCACACATGAATATCGAGGAAAAAGGCTTGGTTTGATAACAATGTGGAACATGGATGGAAGCCTAGAATCTTGTCTGGTCGGAACATTTCTATTGCTCTTAAGAATTTTCCAAATGATTTTGGAAAATGTCATAAGAAAAAAGAAAGAGAAATGATAATGCTAAAGATGTTGATGCTGATGATAATGGTGATGACGATGTTGATGGCAATGACGATGATGATGATCATGATGAGCTATCAAGGTGGAAGAAAAGGTCAATCTTTTTCGATTTACCATATGGGGAGGTTAGTTTTTAGTCTTTAATCGCTTAGTTTTTTTTATATTCACTAATGGTCTAAAAAAATAAGTATTAATGGTTACGTTCATGTTTCTGTAGGAACTTCCATTACGTCATAATTTAGACGTAATGCATGTCGAAAAAAATGTTTGTGAAAGCATTATAGGCACAATGTTGCATTGTGGAAAGTCAAAAGATGGGGTTAATGCTCGTAAGGACTTACATGATATGCAAATACGGAAGGACCTGCATCCACAACCTCATGGAAGCAGAACATACCTTCCACCTGCTCCATGGACATTTTCAAGGTCTGAAAAGAATAAATTTTGCAAGAGATTATATGACTTCAAGGGAGCTGATGGCTATTGTTCAAACATTGGGCGATGTGTATCTTGTGAGGAATGCAAGATCATTGGCCTGAAGTCACATGATTATCACGTTCTAATGCAACAGTTGTTGCCGGTTGCTTTACGAGGATTACTTCCAAAAGGGCCTAGAAATGCAGTACTTCGGTTATGTGCATTCTTCAATAGGTTGTGTCAGCGTGTTATAGATAGAGAGAAATTAGAATATTGGAGGAAGACGTCATTGAAACTGTATGCATGCTTGAAAGGTTTTTTCCACCTTCTTTTTTGATATTATGGTACACTTAATGGTTCATCTAGGAAGAGAAGCTAGATTATGTGGACCTGTTCATTTTCGTTGGATGTATCCCATTGAGAGGTAAGGAATCATTCCTTTTTTTTTAAGTCCGAATAGTTCTGTTTGAACCTTAATATATTGAATAACTTATAAGTTATTTATGTACAGATATATGAAAACGCTGAAAGATTACGTTAGGAATCCTGCACGGCCAGAGGGGTGTATCGCCGAATCATATCTTGCAGAAGAGTGCATAAGTTTTTGTAGCGAATTTTTGAAAAATACAATACAAGTGGAGGAAAAAGAAGTTCGCAATACTGATTTTGCAAATGAAGTTATTTTGGAAGGCCGTCCAATTTCTAGAGCCACATCGATCACACTAACCGATAGAGAAAAAAACTTGCACATCAAGTTGTGTTGATGAATACAGCGTTGGTGGATACATATTTAGAGTAAGTAAAATGAAATTCACAGATCTTAGATCTCTATCGGTACACCATAACCATTTTACTTATTCAGTTTTCTCTCCTACTAGCATGCACTTGGAGGTTTTACAAGAATCAAACAAACGTCTTACACGCGATGCAACCTTACTTTGGAATAAACATACTGAAAAATTTGCAGAATGGATAAAAAATAAGGTTCGCTTAAATCTTCCAAGTTTTTATTACCTTAGTTTGTGTTTAATTTTATAACTACTTACTTTTTATCTCTTAATTTCATTTCTATACTTCAACAGATTCCTATTGATTCAAAAGATGACTCGGACACATTGAAATGGATTGCATATGGTCCACGGAATAGTGCATTGTCTTTTTCTGGGTATATTATCAATGGGCAACGTTTTCACACAAAAGATGTCGACCGGGAAACCCAAAATAGTGGGATTATGTATGAGGCAACCAGCATGTGTAGGGCAAGCGCAAAAGATACTGCACAAGTGTTTGATTGGGTTACTTACTATGGAGTATTGACGGATATAATATACTAGACTATCATGTATTCTACGTTCTGGTATTTAGGTGTCATTGGGCAAACAAAGGTAATGGTGTTAAAGTTGAAGATGGATTAACCCTCGTGAACCTCCATCAAAGTCAAGTATCATTTGCAAGAGATCCATATATTTTAGCATCTCAAGCAAAACAAGTCTTTTATTCAAGAGAAGATGATTCTTCTAATTGGTATGTTGTAATGAAAGCACCACCAAGAGGTTTCCATGAGTTAGAGGCCGATGACGAAAGTGCAGAAGGTTCAATACCACTAGAAGTTGACATGGACATTGAGGAGTCTAGTGGTGAAGTTAGATATGTGAGGGAGAATTGTGAGGGCATATTTGTGTAATTAATGTTCTTAACCTTCATCTTTATTGTGAGGGCATATTTGTGTAATATATGGTCTTAACCTTCATCTTATTTAGCTTGTGTTTTGGCTGCTTATCAAAAGTCTATTTGTTTTATATATTATTTACACACATATTTCGTATGTTGTCTATTCAGTTTTGTTTTCATTATATGATTAAGCTTATAAATGCATTACATATACTGAAATGATCAACTTTTTTGTCTTAGACAGGTGAACAACAATGGTTGATGAAGCCAAAAAGAACGACCTATCTCACAAAAGGAAACGTACTTTGATACCCAGAAAAACATCCAAGGTCTTAGAAGGAACGGATAAGAATGTATCAAAAGGTCCAGAAGCATGTCAACAGACTTTGACCCAACAACATGAGAGTCATGAACCTAATCTCCAACATATACAACCATCGGCGTCCAAAGAAGTGGTCGAAAAAAATGCGCAAGAGTTAATTGTAGACCCGATGGGAGTTAAGAAACCTAGGGGTTCAACCAAAATGAGAGATATTGCTGTAGAGGCGGCAAGTCGAGTTCATGTTGAATTTACAGATAAAGGTGATCCATGTGGAGCGGGGTCAATTAGTTTGTCTTCTTTTTTAGGTCCACTTGTACGAGAGCACGTACCTGTAACATTATGCGATTGGAGGAAGCTTGGTAATGACGTAAAAGTAATCTTGTGGAGATCAATTCAAGGTATTATGAACTCTTACAATTCAATGAAATGTACATTTAAGTATACACAAGTTGTGATAGAAAAAATTACCAGTATTGAGTTACTTAGTGATTAATTTTATATAAACTCCAGGCAAGATTCGATTTGGACACAGAATGGCAAAAGGCTATCGTATTTAAATCGATGGGATGTATATGGAGGGCCTCAAAATCACGGTTAGTCAGCCAAATAAAAGAAGCAGCTAATGAAGAAGAAAGACTTGCGCTTCAGCCTAAAAACATTCAAAGTAGAGCAGAGTGGATAAAGTTCATCAAGACAAAACTAGTCCATCATTTAAGGTATGTTTTAAAACTAGTTGTAATATTATATTATATGGTAAATCATTATAATTCAGTTAAAATCATGCTAAAGTAATACAATTTCAGGCTGTAAGTGATAAGTATAAAGCAATGAGGCGTAAGCAAATCCCACACCACATGCAGCCGAAAAGGTTGGCTCGATTAGCAGAAGATATGGTGATACTCTTTTCATATTCATATGCATTCTTATGTTGTGTCAAAATATTGTTTAGGTCCAATTACTAATTTTCAAGACCTTATATCAATTTTTTTTTCTGATAGAAAAAGAATAGTACCGACCATCTCTGTTTCTAGGGTTCAAGTGTGGATTAAGTCGCGCACCAAAAAGACGGTAACCAGTAAATAAGGAGTTTCCGAAACCATTGTGAGTGAAATGTATTTGTAATGTTGCATTATGTGTAATTTTGTAAAGTTTCTGAAACCATACACTATGATATGATATGTGTGAATTATATAGAGAAGCTAATCGAAGCCGAAAGTGCATCTAACTCGACAACAAATGTGACTGATGATGCTCTTTCCAAGTTTAGGAAATGAACATCCTGGACGACTAAGAGGAATGGGAAGAGGAGTGACCATCAGCAAATTGAAATTCCTTCAAACTAAGGACAAACATGCGACGGAGATGCAAGAGCAACAAACTGTCATGCACGAGAAAATCCAACATTTGGAGAAACTGGTCAACACATTATTGAAAAACAAGGCAAGTTTGATACATGTTGTGATCAGTTATTAATTAAAATTTCTGCTTAGTCGTTGAATTTTTTTTATTTTAATTATTTGATGTGTTGTTAGATCGAGCAAAGTGGAGAAGAAGACAAAACATCTCCAGTGGTACGACAATTAGTTTAAAAATTGTCGCATTAAGCTTCAATCTAAACTTGCTTCAATTCTAATATTTTAATTGATTAATTGCAGAGTGTCAACACGAAGTCATAGAGAAATGCCAGTTGTTAGATTGGAGTGGAATAAAGGAAATTGTTGCGGAAGGACATGTGATATCAAGGGACCCTAATGTGGAGGCAATAAAATTCCTATGGTCCTAGTGCAATCAAAGTCCGTGTTGATATCCCAACTAAACCAGATGCTTTCCTATGAGGCCTACATCTAGTATACTTGTATAGAACAAGCTCAAGGTAAATCGATAGCATGGCTGCCGAAGAGTTATTTGTCAACCTGATCAAGATTCAGTTCAACAAGGATAATATTGATACGCCTCTGGTAAGATTAAGTTAGTGTGATTGCTTTGCGTATTTATGACAATTGGATTTGTGGTGTACTTTAAGAATAGTCTGTATTATTGTGTATGATTCCTGTTTTTATAAAGTCTTTCTTACATGAGCACGACAACCAATTCAAACGAAGCAAGTGCTCATTGTTTGATTGGAGTGGAAAAGATGAAATAGTGGCAGAAGGACTGTTGGCATTCAGTTGATATTCCTCTTGACCTAATGCCATGAGTGTTTTGGGTAGATATGTCACAAAACCCTGACGCATTTTTAGTGGAGGCCTACACTCTAGTATGACATTCATTAAAGATGTGGGTGTGGTCTCTACTCATAGCTTGGCCGGCAGACAAAGTTGTTTTAGAAAAAGTACCTGAAAATCAGGAAGTCGAAAATGCATCATATCGTTTGGTAAGTTAAATGTGATTACATACACTAATGCATAATTGAAGTAAATATATATCTATTAGTAAAGTGATTACTCAGTTTAATGTATTTGTTCTGTTTGACTTGTTGTTAGAGTGTGAACATGGGCTCAAAGAAAAACTGCAAGTTGTTGGATGTTACTGGTTCGGGACAAGTAGTTGCTGAAGGACGTTGGGTTTCAAGTGATCCAAATCAGGTAGTTCATCACGTTCCCTTGGGTCCTAATGCTATTAAAGTTTGGGTAGATAGTCCAAAAGTTCCTACTGCATCTCTTTGGAAGCCTACATCTGAGCTGGAATTTATTGAAGATGCCATCGGTACTACAGTAGCATGGCCAGCAGACAAAGTTGTTATGATTTAGAGATTCGGTAAGCATTGATAGAGACTTGTAATATATATTAGAATGCATGAATGAATATCTCTCTTGGTCTTGAATTCCTGAATATATGCTTGAACTACTACCACTTTTGTAGATCAACTTGTATTCATTGCATATGTACGTATGTTATATGAATGTTAATGTTGAAATGTTATTTTGTAATGTTGTTACCGTTGTTGTTAATGATGCACATGTAATGTTGTTGTTAATGTGTAATGTGTTGCGTAATGTTGTAATGTTGTTGTTGCGTAATGTTGTAGAATACTATTAAATGTTAGTTTATGTATTGCATAATAAGATGTTTCACTGCTTCAAATGTCAATTGATTTTGCATTATAGGGAGTTGTATTCATCTACATAGTTTTTAGGGAGTTTTGAGAGATAGATATGAGGAGATTGGTTGGAATAATATGAGGAGATTTCTCCAAAATGTTTAGAGTGTTTTATTAAGCGCTTAGCTTCAACATTCATGATGAGAGAGACAAATTGCAAAAGGAAATCAGGACACCATCTGAAGATTGGAGACAAATCAGCAGTTGGAATCACAGGTTCAATTTTGCTATAGAGATTTTTTTACCTTTTAAATGCATTTGGTCATTTTGACAATGATTAGTCTTGTTGTTCAAGTACTTACAATTGGGTATGCGTGCATGGGTATGTAGCTGCTGACTATGCTTGCATGGTTATGTTCAAGCCTTTCTACCTCAGCTTCAATTTGAGTATGAAATTCGGGACTAAATCAACTAATGATCGGAGGCAGGTATTGAGGTATGCTTCAAATTTAGTATAAATGCAGCTCCGGAGTCGGGTATTGAGGTATGGTTTATGTTAGAATGTCAGGATTAGACAATAAAGTAGTAGTGGTTTGGTACCTCTATTTAGACAATAAAGTAGTAGTGGTTTGTCTTTTTTTTAACACTTGGCATGCAACATTTAAAAATAAATAAAATTATATGAACCCTTTTTTTTGTCTTTCAACTCCCTTCATTTATTTATTTCCTCCTGTGATTTAATATGTAATGCTAATCCATAGGATCATGGTGTTATACACGTTTAGTTCGAAATGCAGAGTACTTGATGTCATGCAAGCGATTTCTGGTTTCAGGTAAGATTCTTAATGCAAACCATTTTTTTATTCCTCTGTATCATACTTGAACCTGTCAAACTGACTTCATTTCTCCGAGTAGTTATTCATGATTTAGGCCTTTCTCAAGGCGTGGAATTGCTGAGTGTAGATAAGGTACCAGAATGGTGTTATGGATTAGTGTTTGTGCATATTTGATCTTCTTTACTTTGAGGTATTTTGATTCAATCTTTGGTATGGGGTTCCTTTGCAAGTTCTAATTTTGATCCCTTTCAATTATTTTCTCTTTAACTTCATGAATATTAAGATCTTGTGAGGTTTACTAGTTTTGTTTCAGCTCAGATTTCACATTTTTTATATTAAGCTGGATACCACTTAATATTTTTAAGCTCTTCTTGTGCTCTCTCTAAATTTATTGAATTATTTCCTTCTTTTTTTGCTGAATTTTTATTTCTGCTGTGCAGGTTTTTAATTGCCCTATTAGAGGGACTCGGCTTCTGTTTTATCTGAATTAAAGGGATCATCACATGACTTGGTGAGTGAAGACCTGTTTTGTTTTATTGCAGTCTGTTTATATATGACAGTTCTGTTTATTGCAGTCTGTCAATTATATATGACAGTTCTGTTTATTGCTAGGGATTTGAATAGCCGAACTTGAGCTTCGGGGCTTATTACAGTCTGTTTATTGCAGTCTGCTACTGCTGGTTATACTGCACTTTAAGACAGCATTCTGTTTATTGCAGTCTGCAAAACATAAGGTACAACCACATCAATTTATCGCACTTTTCAGTCTCACAATTTTCATTAATCTATAGTTATTTTCTACAAACAGGTCTGGACAGATTGTACTTTTGATTGTTGTAATGCCTAGAGAAAACGGAATCGGAAAGACAACATTCATTTGCATGCTGGTACTTTCCTATAGATGTTGGTTTATTTCAACTATATATGACAGTTCATCTCTCACATGGGTTGGTAACTGATTATGGTTAGAATGTTTAGGATCACAAACCAAGTGCAACATATTATAGAACACTTATTATTAGAGTGTTAAAAAATGCTGGTAGGACTAGACTCGACTCGACTTCGATCAGATTAGATAAATCCACAATATTGTCATGCAAAGAGTTTGGGTTTTTCTTGTCGTACTAAGGTTTGGTTTACAAAAGTTACCCTCAGTATGAATTATATTTTAGGGCCAAAACTGTTTATTTTTACAGCCTTAAATTTTCTCTCAACATGTCCCCACCATTTCTAAACACTTGCTAGAAACTCTCCCACGTTATTTTCTATCGAAAGTATCTCAACATACTAATTGTCATATAACTATAAGTCTATATAAAATACATCAAGCAAAAAAATCAAAGGAACCATATAAATCGATTTATTATACAACTACTACTACATCAAAAGGGGGGGTTTATGAACAAAGCAACCTTGGTGTTAAAACACTACTAGCAAATATTCGCGATGAAGTTCAAATTTGGTAAATCATAGAGTACTTTGTGATGTTGTTTTGTTGGGAATATAAACCAACATTCATTTGCATGATGGTCATATATAGGCATGTAACATTTTCATTTTTTTTTTTTTTGATAATTTGATCTTTCATAACTCAGGAATGGACCCTATAAATGGAAGGAATATGTTCCAGCAACTAGTGCGCGCTGTTAGCCAACTATTAGGAGAAGGAAGGAAAATCATAAGGAAGTCTGATGTTGCTCTGTGACTGCCTATGAGGTGCTCTGACTGAGAGTTCAAGTCTGATGATGCTCTGTGAGTGCCTATGAGGTGCTCTAAACCTATGTATGAGCTTTGATCGCCCGATGATAGTTGTCTGGCAGTAATAGCTGTTGTTCCTGCTGCTGCTGCTCTGTTGATGTGGCTTCTATCTGACCTTTTAGCTGTTTTTGTAATGCTTCTGTCTGGCTGTAAATTCTTTTATAGCTTAGTTTAAAATTTTGAGTGATTTCTCTCATCCTCAAATAATGATAGAAATTGGTCTAAGAAATTATTAACATTCAGCTTGATTTCTACTCTTTCCAGGGTGTCTTTTGGATAAACTGGTGTAGGTGTTGTTTCACAGCAGCTTTATTCGTCACTTACGAGCATCCAAATGGGCCTTGCAGAGGACAAACAGGTTGGAAAAAAAAATTTATTTCAATTTATGTTAGCATGTCCTTAGAAATTGCTAGTCTTGTGTTTCTAACCCAATGCCTTGAACATATGGTGGCATGCACCTATCTAGGAACTGTTTGTCATTTTCTGTTATTGTACAAAAACATGTCTGTATATATCCTTTTCTTCTTTATGAATGGATGTTCGCATTTTCGTTTTTTACTTGGACATGAAAACAAAAGAGAGAGCATTCCCTTATTTCATTGAATAAAAGTGTTGATAACATGGAGGATCACACAAGATTCCCTTGTTTTCTCACAGCCATGATTACTAAAAAACCATTGATCAGTTGAATATGCTTTCACATCTTGGCAACCATTATTTCCTTTCCTTGACTCTCAAGGATTGTCTTTCAGAATATAGTCCCCAAATATCCAACAACATGTGAAGTAGAGTGGGTTGATGCTGAAGATCCACTCTTTTTGCTGACTGCTGTATACTAGTGGAATCACAGGAAAACCTAAGGTGACAAAATTGGAGTTTCCTTCGTTTCTTTTCTGTTTTTTGAATACTAACAATCCTTACATGCAGGGTGTTCTGCATACAACTGGGGGATACATGGTATACACTGCAACTACATTCAAATATGCCTTTGACTATAAAACCGTCAGATATATATTGGTATATTTCCAATTCTGGCCATATGTACTGAATGTTGAGCATAGATTTCAGAACTCCCTTTCTGCAATCGGATTCATTAGGAGCTTGCAATATATTCTTTTTCAGGTGTACTGCTGATTGTGGTTGGATTACTGGACATAGCTATGTTACTTACGGTCCATTATTGGAATGGAGCTTCTGTTGTAATTTTCGAAGGGGTAACTTAATCTTTAACCTTGATATGGATAAAATCAGACTGCATTCTGATTCTACAGAATTTTTCTCTATTCTCACAAGGATGAGATTTTAAGGCCCGAATAGTTCATATGATTCAGTCATCTGCATATTTGTCAATCGTTCACAAAATGTGTAGCACCAGTACTTTTTCCAACTATACAATGTAAATACTCGACTTATTTATCTCACCCAATTTTTATTGTAATTTTTTATGTGAATGACATTTATATATTATGAGTTAAATAAACGAACCTTGTGTCTTGAGTAGATTAGATGCATGGCTGATCATAGATTCAGCGAGGCATTTCACAAGACACCTACCCCCATCCCCTAAGAAGCCACAAAGGTCTCAAATAATTAACTCCTGACTCCACACATTTCTTCTAGATAGGACAACATTTCTTTTTTATTTAAAAAGCTTACGTTTAGGTTGGACTCAGTTTTTGTGCTTTTTTGAGTAATGATTGCAGTTATGGGATGTTTCAAGTGATCCACTTCTTTTCCCTCTATTTGTGTAACATTATCACGTAACAGGTCATACCACCAGTAGAAATATCTGTTAATTCCTTTTCTAGTGTCAATGTATTGTCTGCGTCTTCTCCCTGAAACACATCAGAGCTTACTGTGTAAGAACCTTTCTTTCAGTTTACATCATCTTACTGTTTTAGAAAATTCTAGCTGATTTCTCTGTTTATTTTTTATATTGGTTGGGAAAACTATGATATTGGGGTATGAAGCAGCTTTATTGGTATGCTACTTTAAGGTGCACATTATAGTTAGTGACGAATAACTTTGAATTATCTTAACGTACTGATAACTTACAGTACTTGTCACCATTTCATGGATTTACATAATCTAGAGAACCAGTTTTAATGCGTGTTAGCATGTGATCGTGCATATAGACTTTTATGATATACTATTAGCTCAGCTTTCATTTTCTTTCTTTTTTTTCCCGGCCTTATTTGCTTATGCATTTATTTTTATTTTTCAGGTCAGAACTATGAGAAGGTATGTCAGATTTGCCACATTACACTTAATAAAAGTGCTATATTTGGTGATAATGGAGCTATATGTACAGGGGTGTGAGGATAGGTATGTATAAGATTCTGTCAGTGTTTGCTTGTTGAAATTCAATATCTTCATGGGTTATCAATCAGCTTCATACGTAATTTCACCAGGTACTCCTGCTATGACATCTCGAGGATGCATAGAGGCCGACTTATAAATAGGTGCATATGTCCTCACCATGGCTCCTGTTTTCCTGTGCGGCTCTGGATGAATTTGCTGGGTCGTGACAGACCCTGGAACAGCTGTGAGTGTAGGAAACACAATAAGTCATAATGCATGGCATATACCCGCAGAGTGTAGGAAACACAATAACTGAAATAGCCAGCAACTTGGAAGATGTAGAAATTGATGACAGTAGACAGGATGTTATAGTGTGGTGCTGGAAATGATGGCCACTTCCAGCTGAAAGCAACTTACAAGGTATAAGAAAGAGAAGCAGGAAAGTAGAATGGGCTGCATTGATTTGGTACAAGGGCAGCATACCCCGACACAGCTTTATAACTTGGCTTCTAGTGCATGGGGCATTGAAAACATTGAGTAACCTGAAGAAATGGTGAATTGCTCAGCAAGACATTTGTCCACTGTGTAATCTGGTAAGTGAGACTGATAGGCATATATTCTTTGAATGCAATTATTCAAAGTATGTATGGAGCAAGATGTTGTAGGTCTTGTGCTATTCGAGACAAATTACAGGCTGGGAAGAGGAGTTGCAGTGGTGTGATCAGCATTTCAGTGGGAATAGCAGGACTTCTCAGATTAAAAAGGTCACGCACAATGCGACAGTTTATTGCCTATGGTCTGAAAGGAGCAATAGGCTATATGCTCAGCAATATTGTACAGATTTTGAACTGGTAAAATGAATCTACTAAGATATCAGGCTTAAATTTAGCATTGAAAATCTTGTCATTGAAGATAATGCAGCTATTTGGAAGATGGAACCCGGATGCACTAAACAGCATACAGGCTCCTATCAAGTGCAGTTGGAGGAAGCCTTCAATAGGGTGGCACAAGCTGAATTCAGATGGTTCTCTACGAGGAGTCAGGGGTGGGCAAACACACTTGACTCACATCCTAGCTGAGGAAGAGGAGGACAACAACAAAAGTGAAATCCAGGTGCAAATCAATTTGTTGATTCATTACTGCTGATGCATCCAAACACACCTGTCATTCATTACTGTTGATGCATCAGGTGCAAATCAATTTGGTTGATTATGCTGATTCACTTTAGAAGCATCTAACTGAAATCCAGGAGTAGGCAAGTGTTGTGGTTGAATATTCTGCAGTAGTTAGCCTCCCCTTCCTGTTTTCGAGAGAATATTATTGTGCACCATGAATGGTTTTGTATTGGTAATTTTCAAAGCTATTATTCAAATTTGTTGTCAATAAAATGTATTCCAATAATCTTGTGTCTTGATCTACTTTCCTTTTCAAAGTTTCCAGATTACGGTGAACTGGCTCTACTACAAGAAAAATGTTGATAATAGCTTTTCAAAAACGCTATAATATTAGTCTACAATATCATTTTTAAAGGATATAAACATACTGTAGCATTTCAAAACCACTATGGTATAGTATATAAGAACGTTTTATAGCAGTTTTAAACGCTATGGTAGACTATAAATAGCGGTTTTCAAACGCCATAGTAGGCTATTCCATAGCCGGTTTATAGACTGCCATAGCGTTTTTAAACTGCTATGTATAGTCTACCATAGCGGTTTTAAAACGCTATAGTAGACTATTCAATAGGCAATTTTATAGGCTACCATAGCATTTTTAAACTGCTATGTATAGTCAACCATAGCGGTTTTAAAACGCTATAGTAGAGTATTCAATAGCGGTTTTAGTCTTCGATAGCGTTTTTTTCACTGCTTGTATAGTTTACTATAGCGGTTTCAAACGCTATAGTAGAGTATTCCATAGCTGTTTTTGCAGTCTTCGATAGCGTTTTAAACCGCTATGTATAGTCTATGATAGCGTTTTTTAACCGCTATAAATAGTCTACCTACTATAGCGGTTTAAAAACGCTATGATAGCCCGTGTTTCTTTTATAGCTTTGGCTGTCATAGCGGTTACTAAACCGCTATAGTAGGATACCATAGCGGTTTTGAAACGCTATTGATGATACTTTTTCTTGTAGTGCAGGCAGAGTTTCATGACTTGATCTAGCTAGTGCAGGCTAGGTAGAAATTTAAAGTATTCTAATTACCTATGGACACTCTTAGACAAGCTTGCTCACAATTTCTATACATGTGAAAAAGAGCAAAAAACCAATACTCATCATACCAATAGATTTGTATGTAGATTTGCCTTAACATCCCAAGATGCAACCATATACTTGCAAGCAGTAAAAACACCATAGCCCGGCTGACCTTCGTAAGCAATAAAAACACCATACCCGACTGACTCTAGCCTAATCCCCTGCTGAATTCCAGCACACCATTCACACTAACAGCAAAAAAAAAAACCAAGCAACAGAGGGCATCAGGACTGAGCACTCTGTCAAAACAGAGCTTGCTGTCGAGTGTTAGTGAAATCTGAAAATGATGCTAAATGCTTAGCTCAAATCCCCTCTCTCTGTTGTTTTTAAGCTATTAAAAGACATGCAACTAATTTTACTTTTATTCAAGTTAATGCTTTTTGTATGAGATAATTAGATTTACAAATAAAACTTACTAGAGATTTGAGATCAAATGACCAAACAATTAAAAGAAACTACTACATGTTATGAATTTATTGTAAAAGGAACATAATGGGAGAACTAAGACGCTGAAGCGAACATGTTGCAGTATCCAGACTCCATTTACCACTCACATATCAATTGATAAATAAATAAGAGGAATAAGAGGAAAGAAATAGAAAAAGGAGCATTTGATGTTTTTATATAGTCCTATCTCTTATTCATATTTAGTTATATCTTTTGTTTGGTCGAGTGGTTGATTCCTTCGCGATATGATTATTCTATGCATCTAAAACAAAACAAGATTATACAAAATCACTATAAGAAAGCTTATTGCACCTTAAACAATATTTGAAAATGTTTGATGCTCAAACCATATGGCCCCAGAAAATCATTACGCTAGCTTATGAATGGTGAACCCTTAAGTTTTTTTTTTTCATGTAAATCAATGATAGCACAGTTAAGTAGGGAGAGTTGCTAAGTAGGGAGATTTTTCTCCCCTATAAACTTGCATCCTCAAGCAAATCAATAATATGAGAACAAGAAGAAAATTAAGAAAACATTCATCATAAAAATGTTATAAATAAAGAGAAAATGTTGTTTAAGCGTGCTTACGGAACAAATACAGCATCATAATCCTGCTCTAAAACATATAACACAGATAGCTGGCAAAAGAGCGTCATTTTTTGCATTATCTGGTGCATTCGCATTCGTATTCTCATCTAAATCTGCAGATTAGTTTACGTTCAATGCTAAAACATGATTCTCAAAAATAATTAAATACAAACTGAAAAAACACTAAAATCCTTGTGTCTACCTTCATTGTCTTGCTCCAATCGTTGTGCAACGGCAGCGAGAACTCTGAGAAAGTAAGAACACAGTAACATGAATGCAAAAGAAACTACGGAACCAAAATAGATATAATGAATAAGAAATGAAAATAAAATGTACTGCAAGTACTGAAAACCCACAGAAGCAAACCTGTAGAGCCTGGTAGAAATGCCTCTTTATAAAGAAAACAAATACGAAAGGAGAAAACAAGTTTTTCACCACGTATTTACAGTTACCTTGCCCATTTCCCAACATTTTCAATAAGCAGATCAATAGGTTTTGCTGTCACATAAAATGGCCCCTTTTGGGGTCGTTGAATGTTGACACCTCTCCAACATCATCTTTAATAGCCACTGGGCAACAAAGTAGAGGAAAACTTAAATTACCAACATGTTAGTATATCCTATATGAGGAACTCACCATGTACATGCCCATCAACTCATTGACCAGGTCACTAAACTCATTTCAAAAATTATCCTTATTCCCTCAATAATTTAGTATTTATTAAATGTTTTTTAACAGGAACTTAACTCTTTATTTTTCAAAGTTTGCTAGACTACCTCGCCAACAATAGTCAAGGAAGTCCCAGTGGAAGAACCTTTTCAATTCGCTTGACACCAAGCATCTGCAGCATGAATTCACTAATTATTAAGGATCACACTGATTATCTACTTCCATACAAGACAAACGAATTACTCATATACAAGAAAAAGACAAATTACCAAACATACAGACCTTGAGTCCTTGAAGATAATCCAGTGTTCATTGAAGTTAATACAAACCTTGAGTCCTTGAAGATAATACGACCTTGAGGTCCTGAAGATAATCTCAGTTTATGCCCAAAAAAAAAGACATCCATCGACAGAGACCTTTCAAAACGAATGTGCCCATTCTATTCCAGAAGATGAGAACCTGCTAAGCAGGTGAAACACAAGTTGTGTAAGTACACAAATATAACCATCTTTGGGCACGAAAATCAAATAACATGCTAAAAACAATTACAAGTCCAACTAATGGGGTACAATCAGTGATCATAGATTCTTCAGGCTTTGAAGAACTCCTTTCCTGTTATTTACAATATCTCTAACAACAAAATGAGGTACAATAAGTGACTTTCGGACTCCAATGCTCATTAATGGAATTTTCAACTTAAAAGGAATTTAAAGACTAGGAAGTTCACCAAATGACAAATATCTTGGATGTTGCTGACCAAGAGATTCCACCTCCAGAGTCAATAAACCACATCTTAAATATTTAAATCAACAAATCTGACATCTCTGATTTAACTGAAGAAATTCATAAACTTGGCTGTTTGTTTGATTTTTCTGACAGAAAATATTTTCTAGATACATGGCTCAGGATCTAGCTAAAAATCAATTTTAAACTGTTCTAAGTATAAGGTTTTTGGTTTTGGCATTAGTGATTCCTGAAGCTGACAATATCTAAGTTAATGATGCAGGGTATAAAATGGGTTGTGATGTTTAAGAAGTTAAGAATGAATGCCTTTGTTTCTTGAAGACATTTGCTAATATGCATCATGCACAACTGATATGTGTGCTATCCCTACACCTACATATAGACTTTCTAAAACATGCAATGTAACATATTACTCTAACTGAGATACTGGATTAGAAGCTATTGGATCACAACAACATTATGGTGGTATCAACTTTGGTGGACACCGGATCAACTTTTCAACTTTGTCCTTCGAGCAAATGAGTAACTTTCGCACTGTAAAATGGACTTCCCTGCATTCACAAAAGAATATCAGCATGAACCACATTAAATCAAAAAATTCTTAATTGACATGTTTTAGAAATTCTAGTTCGCAACTCCAATTGAATGTGTACCACTTTTTTCACCATTTCCTTCATTAACAACTTTTTACTTCTGGATCATTCCCTATGTCAAACTTCTCCTGAATAAAAGAGCACATTTGATCAAATCTAGCATATGTGACCAATATATATATATATATATATATACACACACACATATTATAATGATAAGATATATACGTACCAATAACGATTCAAGCATTTTGGCCTTTACATCTTTGTCAAGTTTTCTCCATGATGGCGCAGCAATAGATGTAATTTGCATGTTTCGAACGACAATTCCTTGTTGAGACGCACATAATGACCTGTGCTCTCCTATTACACGATGTCTGTCATCAAATTCCAGACTCAGTTTTGATCCTTTTGGTAGAATTGCTACCTTCTGTCCCAATGCTCGTCCACGTGCTTTCCTATTCATGGTGCTACCTATGTAAAGGAAATTATTAATGTTAAAAATTGTAAATTTTAAGTACAATTCTATAAGAAAAATGGAGCTTTATATTGTTTAGAGTGAGTAAAAATACCAGAAGAACTTGACTCAACATTATGGGACGACTCCTCTGACCTATCATTTGTCGGTGGTCTTGGCGCCATACCTGAAAAATGCACAAAAAGTGAGCTAGTGCCATAACATAATAATAATAATACATTATAACATTTGATGACTATTCAATTACCATATTTCAAACATCAACTCTCTTATTTTCTTTTCCTTTTTTTTTGGTGTTATTTTCTGACAATGGAATTGTTTCCATTGGCAAATTAGCTCTATTCCATACAACATGATCCACATCATCACTTGGTGCACAAGTGATTGATGTATCTCCTAGTACTAGGGGTTGCAATGCATCTATTTCATCGACTGTTGCCTCGTCTTCATGTTCTGGCACGACATAAAATTCACGTGGTACAACTTTTGTCACAACTAGCCATCCCGATCTTGCATTGTCTCTAACATAGAAAACTTGTTCGCACTGGCTTGCTAAGACGAATGGTTCATTTGTTTGAAGTATTCGTTGGGAATTAACACTTACAAAACCATGTCTATCCCTTTCAATACCTCGTCCAGGGCTATGGATATCTCTCCAATCACACTTGAACAAAACAACACGATTTCCTCCTAAATATTGCAATTCAACAACATCAATAAGAACTCCATAATAATTCAATCTATCAACTCCATTATCTCCATTAACAACCACACCACTATTTTGTGTTTTTAACCGAGCTTCCCGGCTTTTCGTGTGAAACTTAAATCCATTGACAACATAACCACTCCATGACAATACTACTTTGTCAGGACCACGAGCTAATGGGCAACTGTTCGATCGATTCATGACTAGTTGTTCGACATAATTCAATCACCTAAGCAATGAAAAATACCAATTATGTTATGAACAATATTCTTAATATGATTGTTGATGATGAATAAGGTCTAAGTTCCTTACACGAGACTCAAACCACTTTGGAAATTGTCGACGATGAATAAGGTCTAAGTTCCTTGAATGTGTATGTTTTAAGATATTTTTATGTTCCCTGCAAATAAGTAACATATGCTTAGATAATTGGTGACTTAAAAACAAACGAGTAGTGAGATAGTAATTTCTTAACTCATAAAAGGTGTCACATTTTCACAATTTGCAAGATGTACAAATGTGACTCAGTCCATTCTTCCATAGTTAACTCTTTTACATCTGAATTTTCCCAAAGCACGTCCCCTTTTGTTGAAATATAGAAAGTCCCCTTAATGTTGGTCACCAGAGCCATCAAAGTTCCTAGGAACTTTATTAAACTTTGTTTCTATATCATGCAAGTACCTTGAACAAAAATTCATACACTCTTCTAGAATGTAACCTTCAGCAATTGATCCCTCCGGTCGACTTTTGTTCCGGACATATGACTTCAAGGTGTGTAATTAAGTACCTACATTTGGAAGTCATAAGTATAGTTCTCAAACAAGACCTATTTGTGGGTAATTGCAACAACGAAAATAAATGTACCTCTCAATGGGATACATCCAACGGTATTGAACAGGACCAGCAATCTTGACTTCATTTGCCAAGTTGATCGGTAAGTGTACCATCACATCAAAAATGATGGTGGAAATAACATCTCTAAACGACACAACGTAATTGCAGCATTCCTTTCTATTCTCTTTAGTTCCTCAACTTGAAGAGTTTTTGAGCATAAATCAACGAATAAACTACTCAAACCGAGCCAAGGCATCACACACATCATCTGGGAATATGCCTTGAATAGCAAGTGGAAGTAGTCGTTGGAGAAGAACATGACAATCATGACTTTTTGGCCAATTAACCTTTTTGTTGTAAGTTAACACATCTGGATATGTTTGAAGAAAAACCATCTGGAACCTTGATATCTTTCAAGATTTGTAGCACACGACTCTTCTCATCGGATGACAAAGTATAGCGGGCGGGAGGGAGTAAATAAGTGTTCTCATCTTTTTTAATTGGATGTAACTCTTCTCTAAGCTTTAAATGTTGCAAATCAAAACGGGAATTGAGATTATCCTTTGTTTTTGTCGAAACTCCTAGCAATGTCGCAATCACATTATCGCACACATTTTTCTCAATATGCATAACATCTAGATTGTGCCGAATAAGCAAATTTTTCCAGTACGGAAGATAAAAAATATACTCTTTTTTTCCTAATTATGATGTTCGCTTCCCTCGGCTTGTTTCTTCCACTTGCCAAATGTTATTTGGTCTACGTCTTTCATTTGCTCGAGAATATCATCACCTGACATAAACAATGGTGGAGGTCTTAGTTCTTTATTACCATCAAAGTCGCGTTTGTTATCACGCCATTTATGATCCAGTGGTAAGAATCTTCGATGACACATATAACATTGTTTCTTTCCATACACTAATCTCTTCGAATATGTCTCCACTTTACAAACTGGGGCATGCTAAACGTCTTTTAGTGCTCCATCCTGAGAGAACTGCATAACCTGGAAAGTCACTAATAGTCCATAACAAGGTTGCCCTCATTTGGAAGGTTGTCTTACTGGATGCATCAAATGTATCCACGCCTTCTTCCCATAATTCTTTTAACTCGTCAATTAATGGTTGTAAGTAATATCAATGTCATTTCCAGAAGCTTTCTCTCCCGGAATAAGCAGAGACAAAATCATTTGTTTGTTTCATGCATATCCATGGGGGCAAATTATATGGTATCAAAATAACAGGCCACATGCTATATGATAGACTCATGTTGCTGAATGGATTGAAGTCGTCACTTGCCAATCCAAGTCTCACATTTATCGTTCAACACTAATAGTCAGGATACAATTGATCTAAATGTTTCCAAGCCTCTGAATCTGCAAGATGTGCTAGATTGTCATCTCTAATACATTTATCATGGTGCCACTTCATTTCAAAGCAACTTTGGAAGACTATGAACATTTTCTGAAGCCTTGGTTTTAAAGGAAAGTGTGCGCAAATCTTGTCGTGAGACTCGTTTCCTCTTATTAGAATATCCAGTAGACTCCTCATCATCAATCATTATCTCACAATCAATTTTTTTCCACCTCGATTCTCCACAAGTTGGGCAATACTCTGTGTAAGCATGTTCTTTGCGAAATAAAACACAATCATTGATGCACACATCTATCTTATCATATGAATACCAAGATCTTGAATAATCTTTTTTAGCCTCGTAGTAGGACTTTGGTAGCGTCTCATCTTTAGGAAAAACTTTCTTTAGCTCCTTAGCAACATGGTAAAGGCTTTGTTACTCATTCCCCCAACACATTTAATATGTAAAAGTTTTAAGATGAAAGACAATAAAGAAATGTCGCACCCAGGATATATGCTAGTCTTGGCATTTTGAATGACCCTCAAAATTCTTTCAGCCTCATTTTTGTGGTCTTGTACTGCTAGTAGTCTTTGTCTCATATCTTTGATCTCTGACATCTCATGATTAAACTCTGGAAAGTATCCGCTATCAACGCGTCTATTTCATCACATTCAACCTCATTATCAAGCTCTAACTCGTCATCCTCCTGCCTGTGGTAGCATGTCTATCTTCACCATGAAAGTCCCAATATGTGTAACCACGAAGTATGCCGCTTATGATCAAATCTCTCCAACTTCATCCCTTGCCTTTAGACGACCATTGAAACACTTTCTACATGGGCAATATATGAGGTTCCCAGATTTTGTGTGCTGAACGCAAAATCAAGAATTTTTCCACTCCTCTTATATAGTTGGGGTCTAAACGATTCCCAATATTCCATCCTGCTTTTGTCCAACGTGGCCATTAAATCCCTATCATGTTTTTACATATCAAAGTGAAACCGAAAAAATGAAGTAAAATAAAAAGAGATAAATGTATAAAATGATAACTCAAATTTGAAACAATCAAGGATGAATATACCTGAGCTTGATAGAAAATCCAAAATAATCGTTCTATTGGATAACGGAGAACTACTTTTGCTTAACAAATAACCTAATTGCCTTATCTTTTACAAGTCGCTTTGTTTCCTGCATTATGCAACGATTACTACTTACTCATTACATATCATATTGGAATGTTGTTGATGGATGGACTACGTTTCAATCAGCCAATATTTCCTCTTATTTGAATTATCTGACTCAATGTGGTTAATTGTTATCATTATGATTATTACTTACTCATTACATATCATATAAACTCAGGGAAGAAAGCATCTTAGTAGTGAATCTTGATGTAGAACAAGAGTCTTGGGATATGGTTTTTACTTAAAACTAAGAGCTATTATGAACTGAGATACTGCAGAGTGTCTTTTTTTATAGAAAACGTGTTTATGGGTCAGACCCTAAGATATAATTCTTCCTACTTTAGTGGGATGTGTTCAAGTGAGTGCAACTTTGCATCTATACTCAATTTGAGCAAGGACAAATGCCTGAAACTTTTAAAAAATAAAGCACTAGGCTTTGTAGGACATCTATTGTAAGTACAGAAGTTAGTATGAATATCAAGACCGTATTTCACCCCCCCCCCCCCCCCCCCAAGTCATTGCTGACTTATGGTCTGAGCGATAGGCAAGGGGCAAGAAAACCTGCCAAGGGTACCAAGACATTCAATCAGACTTTCCATTCCTCTAATTTTATTAATAAATCAGTATTCAAAATGTACTGATTTCAGTTGAAATTGTCAATTTAGTACCAATTATTAAAAGTTTATCTCTCTTGAGTTTAGATTCCGACTAGCAAGTTAGTTTAGCACTGGACATATAGGTATTAATTCTTCAAACCTTACATTACTAGAACTCATAGTTTAGCTCCTCTGTCACATCATCCATGACAAAATTGTCAGGAGCGCTATA
The DNA here is from genome assembly GCA_003290165.1 of Berberis thunbergii. NCBI lineage: Eukaryota > Viridiplantae > Streptophyta > Magnoliopsida > Ranunculales > Berberidaceae > Berberis > Berberis thunbergii. The sequence continues at coordinate 83,330 of QNQO01009690.1, forward strand.
AGGAGAATTTCATTGACAGTCTGTGAGTGGCATTACAAGCTTTCCATGGCCCGAGAAGTAATAGCAACACCAAAACCATCTCAACTTAGTTTACACATAGAAATAAGTCGTGTTTACCTTAAAATCGATTTTTTACTAGAGATCTCCACAAGTTAATACAATATATATAAACAGTAAATAAGTTGAAAAAAAATTCAAATAAAAAACTACAATGACAACCTATAAGTGCCATATAAAAGCTGAATAAGCCCAAATACTATTTGTTAGCATCCCATACACAAAACACTACTACTTGTAAGACGCCCGTTTTTCAATGTTGATGTTAAATAAAACAAGACTTACAACAACAATTACAGATAAATATCAATATAAAAGAACAAAGATTACTTGCTTATAATTTTGCATCCATGAGAACGAATAAGGGTGACTTGGTTATAAGTACAGAAGTTAGTATGAATATTTGAAGACCCATATGCATCTAAAACAAAACAAATTATACAAAATCACTATAAAAAAGTTTTATTGCACCTTAAACAATATTTGAAATGTTGATGCTCAAACCATATGGCCCAGAAGATCATTACGCTAGCTTAATGATGGTGTACCCTAAGTTTTTTTTTCTCATGTAAATCATGATAGCACAGCTTAAGTAGGGAGAGTTGTTCTCCCCTATAACTTGCATCCTCAAGTAAATCAATAATATGAGACAAGAAGTTAGTATGAATATTTGAAGACCCATTTTTCCATGATTCCGTTCTCAAAGGCACAATGAGTGATTATAAATAGGTCATTTTTCCATGATTAATTAAATAAGTACAAAAGTTAGTACCAAAAACAAAAACCAATCGAAAGCGATTACAAAAGAAAGATTCATCAAAAACCAAAAATCCTATATTTGGAAATCATCAAATAGATATTCAATTGTACCTTGAGTTTCTTCTCTTTGGTTGCTATTCGAATGTTCTTGAATGAGTACCACCACCACAGTGTTTGAGAGATTTCAACAGAGAGACAGAGAGCGAAGGAGGGAAGACGGAATGAGCGAAGTCACGAAGGACTGGAAGCGCTAAGGAAAGGGAAGGAGGAAGGAGGGAATCGCGAGCGCAGCAGGAAGGAGGGAACTCGACGGTTTTTTATTATCGCTGGAGGGATTTTATATTATCGCTCTAATCCGGCGTTTTCAACCTCTGATACGGCGTTTCCAAAACAAAAATTTATTTTTATTAGCAGGTTTTTTTCGCTCTTTTCCGGCGCTTCTACAATAAACGCCGGTCTTGTTAGCTCTTTACCGGCGCTTTTTACATTTAAATCGGCGTTTTCAAAACCAAAACTTTATTTTCACAGCAGGATGGGTTAGCAGGTTTTTATCGTTACCGGTATTGGTTACCCTTAACCGGCGTTGCTGTTTTAACGCGCCGGTATTGGTTACCCTTAACCGGCGCTTTTGTTTTGAAGCGCCAATAGTGTAAGTTTTTGACCGGTGCTTATTTACAGCCACTACGGGCGTTTCAAAAAAACACAATTTTGTTTGCTATAGGATGGCGGGGTTTTATCTCAGCCGGCGCTTCATAACACAAACGCCGGTTAAGAGTAACCAATATCGGAGCTTGTAACATCTAAAGCGGCGTTGCAGAAAACATAATTTTATTTTCATCGGCAGAATGGGTTGAAGTAGGGGTGGGCACGGGACGGGATGGGACGAGATAAACCCATCCCTATCCCATCTCGTTCATATGGGACCGATACAGGACGGGATGGGACGAGATCGATAAACCCATCCCCATCCCACCCCGTTCATATGGGACGGGACGAGATCAACTTACTCTGATTATATGCATTTCATTTTCTTTAATCAATCTCATAATTTGGTTGCTTGCACTCATCTGTGTTAGACTTCAAAGCATTCCACACCTGCAAATTGCTTGTTCTTGAAGAAGAAACTCATATGCATCCAACAGTGCATTTCAATCTTGAACAATATATTTGCTAAGTATAGAAGAACAAGTTTAAACAAACATAATGTACACAACGCAAAGAATAACACTCAGTTTTACCCTTGCATAGGTATCTGAGCTACCAGTGACAAAAACCGTTCCACTAGCATTATATGCACAACAAAATATTTGGTGGCCGGCTTGGTGGATCGGTACTAGTTGAAGGAACAATGCTAGTTGAGAGCGTGGTGCTAGTTGAGAGACCATTGCTCTTCCCTGCAAATAATTACAAGTTAAGATTTCAGTTACCAAATTCCAAAAACCCCAGCCAACCAACCAACCAAAACACACTATGTAAACTTGAAACAAACCAGTGATAGCATCTGAAGGCTTTGGAATGTAAATGCGAGGACTGGCATAGGTATTCCTAATATCCCAGATATGACATGTTCCATCATCTGATGATCTAGTAGAAAGATAATAGAAAAAAATCAGATACAAATTGAACTTTGAGAGAGTTTAATATTCATGTAGTAATTATGTAATAGGTAACTGCAAAAAATATACTACCAAACCTGCATTGCAGGTATTTCTAAATGTTTAAATGGAAGAAAGTTAAGGGACGTATTCTAGAAAATACTCATCAATACCAGAGTGAAAAATTAGCTCGAGACGGGACGGGATTGGCAGGATTGAAAATCTTCATCTCATCCCATCTCATTCTAGATCAGGACGGGATGAAATTATTCAATCTCATTAAGACCTGGAAAAATCAGGACGGGATGGAATTGGGATCACAGGATGAGATGCCCAACCCTAGGGTGGAGGGTTTTTTTTTATCTTGCCCGGCGCTTTCAAAACAAAGCGCCGGTATTGGTTTTAATTACCGGCGCTTTGATTCAAACGCCGGTATGGGTTACTCTGGTTACTTTGTACCGGCGCTTTCTGAAAATGGCCCGTATTGTTCAATCTTTACCGGCGCTTAATTACATCTAATACGGCGTTTTAAAAAAAATATATTTTTTTTCGTTTTTATCTTTACCGGCGCTTCTGAGAATCAACACCGGTATTGGTATCTCTATACCGGCGCTGTATACCTAAAACGCCGGTTTAGGTCGCTCTTTACCGGCGCTTCATTGTAAACGCCGGCAATGCTTTAGTCTCAGTTTATTACCGGTGCTTGGTATCCTAAACGCCGTTATTGGTTCTATTTTACTGGCGCTTCGTTTGAAACGCCGCCTTGAAAGTGCCGTTTTAGACTTCGTTTTTGTAGTGCCTGTTAAGTTCACAACAGAGGATCTACCACAATCTTATTCTTTCTGAAACTTGAACATATTTATAAAAATCAATCCTTAAGTTCACAAGATCAGATTAAAGTGTGTTACAAAGAAAACATACAAAGAAAACAAGCTCATCTAAACAATGTTAAAAGGAGAGAGAACCTGAGATCAGCTTCTTGGCACCTTCTACTGAGAGTAAACATGCATGGGTTTCTTCTTTCAAAAGATAAAAACAACTTCCGAATGATGATGTATAAAAGCTTCTTCTAGCTGTTTCTCAACTGTTGGGGTTAATCAGAGGATAATGATGTGATGGTGTCAAGGGTGGGAAAGTAATGTTTTCTCGTCGTTGCCATTTACCTCAATGCCATCTTCTCCGTCATAATCAACTTCAATCACGCTTTCCTTCTTGAGTAGCTCATCTGATCCAGAAAACACAATTTGAGAATATCCATCTGCAGGAGAGTCAAATTCTATATGCTGCATTTCTGATTTTATTAATGCATCCATCCTTGCACATTCCTTGTCTCTTGGATAGGTACAGTATAGGAAGGAGTAAATGAGACAACACAACGCCATTGGAATAGCAATCGATGTGTAAAGAGCCTTGGCTAATGATGCAGCATTCTCCCGATCCGTTTCAATTTCAACACTTTTATTGGATCCTTGACGGACAGGTTTGTACCCATAGACACGTTGAGGACAAAACTCCAACTATAGGAGGAGCAAATGATGACAGTATGGACTCAAAAGATCGATCCAGCGCATAGATGCTTGTCCGTGATTTCTCAGGAACTATTTCTGCAAATATTGGGCTGCATACATTGTTCATATTAGTATCTAAGAAGTAATAGAAGTGTTCAGTGATTACCAATTTTCATAAATGATCTAGACATTCAGACATGCCGACTAAGAGGTAGTGGACATGCAGTAGCTTAAGATAGTTTAATGACTGTAAATCAGACTGCAGGAAAGAAGGTTAGGTAGGGGACACGCTACATAGCTTAAGATAGTTCAATGACAGTAGACCAGACTATGTTGGAAAGAAGGAAACCAGGATATGTATCTGGGTGTCACATCGGACACGATAATGCCCTAGTCATGTCAAAATATCAAAACACAAATATATCTAGTTATCATTTGTTTGTTTATATACCCTAATTCATAGGTGTAACAGATTTATTGGAGGATCATTACTGCCTCTATAATGTTTGTCATTCTAATAAGAAAGGGAAAATGATTGAACAGGTTTCATTCTGTCAAATATGCTAAAGTATCTCACTTAAAAAGTAAGACGCAATGATTCAAACCAAAACTTTATGCAAATGGTAGTTTAAAAAAAATTCTCATAGGGAAGAACAGTGAGTATCTGCGCCTCATTTATGTTGTGCAAGTTAGATCATAGATCAAGCAGCTATATAACCCTCTACCTCGACGGTCTAAGATTCATAACATGGGATGGATAATAGGAAAGGCTTATAGAAATTTGTTATGTTTGTGATTTTGTTAGCAGTTGGGTAAGATGGCGGAAGCTGAAAATCTGCCAAACACAGACACATTCCGAATACAGAATGGACAATGGGAAAGGTCAAGCTTCCACACAAAAAATGTTAGATTCAATTGGACTTCATAACTCCATCTATACCATATGGATATTTGACAATGTTATTTTAGAATTAATTCATACCAAATTTTTTCATATATAGACCGTAATGCATGTTATCTACACGGTATGTGCATCATTGCGGAATACCAAAATAATGTCTTTTATCGTATTAATAAAGCTCCCAACTAATAAAAGAAAATGACGAATTATCCAGGTTGAAATTCATACTTATTTGTAGCAGGAGCATTCCACGTTATGCACAACCCCATGATGGTCAAGATGAGGCCATGCATGAATCCTGCAGAGGGATCGTCTGGTAAAACAAGCATGAGCACAGCTGCTAGAGGAATTGCAGAGGCCGAGCTAATCTGTGACAGAATAATCCTGCCAGAGTGTGGGAAACGTTTGGCAAGGACATCACCCATCTTTCCTCCAAAACAGTCCTCCAAGTGAACCAGCAACTACAAATAAAGTCATCAGGAGTGCTGTTCCTTTATGGGAGAAGCCGATAAGTTCTAACCACATAGGAGCAAAGGACAAAGCTGACCATGGGAATGATCCAGAGACACCCTGAGCTACTATTATTTGGAAGGACGGAATTTTCATCACTGACTTTGCTTCCTTAATCAGGTCCTTCACTTCTGATGAGAATGGTTTATGTGGAGCTTGATTGCCACTTTTTCCACCACTATATCTTGGATCATTGGCAAAGAGGCGGACTAGAATTCCTATAATGATACTTAATATCGCAATGAGATGGAAAGAAATTCTCCAACCAGGAATCCCCATGAACGATGTGGAAGCTAACAGTACTGAGACAAGGCCACCAAAAACTGAGCCTATGTTTGCAGTGAGCTGCAACCATCCAAAAGCAACGCCACGGTTGCTGTCATCAGTTGAATCAGCAACAAGGGACTGAATAGCAGGTGTAACTATAGCAAGCCCTATCCCATTCAAAGCACGTGAAACTGCCACCTAAATGATAAATGTGAGAAAACTTGCATTACAATAAAGTCAGTCATGCCAAAGAAGAATGTTTGTTTCTCGTTCTGTTTTAGTTCAGAGGTATTATTATTATTATTATTATTATTATTATTATTATTATTATTATTATTATTATTATTATTATTATTATTGTTGTTGTATTTTTTTCAGCTAAAATAAATTTATATGTGAATTAGGATAACTTCAAATTGGTAAAAGGACTGGAATAAATTAAACACATTGGAAGAAAGTAATATAGATCGACTTCCAAGAGTTTGCCAAATCACGAATTTGAAACTTGACACTGCTGTTCGAACTTCAAATATTTCAAACTACGTATGAAATTTGATGGACAGATATTTATGAATATCCAAAGTTTTAATGCTTGGCACTCTGTTGATGGTGCTTGTAAATATGTGTTCTTATAGTATTATGACAACCAACAAATCCATTATACCACTTTCCAAATTTTGAGTTAGTACTAACATAACTTATACGACAGCCATGTTTTCCTTTGAAAGTCCTAGATGGGTGTCAGCCCTCTACCCTTCTGACTCAAGTAACCCTTACTCGAGCATTCTAAAAATCTACATTCAGTTTTGAAGTTCGCTTATATTCACAGCAGTGATAAAGATTTTGTCTGTAAATTATTGAATATTTTATGCTGCATGGATAAGAAGGCCTCTTCTCTATTTAACAAAGTTAAAACTTTAGCACTTGAGACTCTAATTTATATTTTTTGCCCCAGTAAACTGATAATCTATTGAATACAATTCGGATTCTGCATTTTAAGTTAAATCTTCTTTGATTGGTTTGTGTTCTAAGCCGTTTCAAGCATAAGGCAGTCCACCCTTAGCATCACGCCTCATGAACACTAAGGCTACTCTCAAGGGTCCCCTCTCCCTCCAAAATGCAGATAACTATAACCTAGAAACTGATTTTCATATACGATTACAGACTTCATATTAATAATAAATCCCCATCCCCGAAGCTCAACATCCTAAAGATCTACATCTATTTACAGGCAAGTCATTCTCCTTATCCTTCTTGGATAAATGAAACTGTTAAGTGATTGAAAATGATGGATTGAGGAGTATAAGCATAAATCTCAAAGAAGGAGAAAGAAAGGGAGAAAATAAAGAGAAATATATAAGTAATGGAAATAAGAGAATTAACTTGTGAGCCCAGGAGCAAGATAACACGACCACACGTGGGATGAGGCAGTCAAGGTGTTAGTGGCAATATAGGCGGTCACAGCGTAAGTGCAGGATCGCATCACCTTTATCACTATATTAGGCTAGGCGGCCAGGTTGTGCATCATGCCTGTAGCCTTTAATAGAATAAATTGTTGCACAATTTCTCTTTCCTTATTTATTTATTTCTCTCTATCCTCTCTTTTGCACAGCATGACTTAAAAAAATGCTCCAAGGTTACTATTTTAGGCTAGCCTCAAGACCTCCTCAGTCAATGATCAACCCAAGGCTTATGCATAGTCTTGATGACGCTCAAGGATCATTTAATTGAGGCATATGCTAAGTGAGGCATATGCACTGAGGCATTGGAGGCTTAAGCCTCAATTTCAGCGTGCCACAATTTTTAACTTTGTAACCAAAACCTTACAATTGACACCCTACTGTAACCCTTATGTTTATGTGATATGTTTGTGTGTTTTTGTCATTTGCTATCACTTGTGAGTTAGGATTACTGGTTGACATTGCAAATTATTATTATTATTATTTTTTTTTTTAACTTTATAGAGATATTGATAATTTGTAATATGCTTTGGTTACATCTTATGATCGTGGTATGGGTTTTGTTGCAATCTACTGTTATTTTTCATCAAACACGCACAAATTCCATTGATCACAAAGAATGACAAAAGTGAATGAGAAACTCACAATACAAGGGAAGTAAAAAACAAGAACCAGTTCAAGAATAGGCGATTATTCCGTCCAAACATAAACATAGTAAAAGAAACATTTTAAATGATCTTATGGGCTGATCCCCACGGCCATCAGGGGAGAGATTTTCCCTTCAAATATCAGAGCCTACTTGGATGAAACGGAAAAATATTGCAATAAATATAAGTATGTCTTGTTCATTCACATCCCGGAAATATTCCGCAATAGTTAGGGCTGTCAAACCATCTCTGATATGAGCTCCTGGTGGTTCATTCATCTGACCATAGCCTAGGGCGACGAGAGTTGCTTCGGGAACTGTTACAGTGTGTGTATATAGCTGTCAATTAGGTTAATTGTAGAGATCATAAATTGATATAGTTTCCTAGAATAACCTCAATAGTTTGTATATAAATACATACTATATTCTCAATACAATATATGAAATAAAGTATTCTCTTAATCTCTGTTTACATGGTATCAGAGCCACTTAGGGTTAGAGATTAAGATTCGAAGTTTGAAGTTAGGGCTTAATATTCGAAGTTTGAAGTTTGGTTCTCACCGTAGTTCGATCTCCCAGCCACAGATCTATCTTCTCAGGCACCGTCCAACCTTCCCAGCAACAGATCGACTCTCACAGGCGTCGATCTCTCTTCCCCGGCGTCGTTCGCAGCCGTCCGACTGTCCTAGCCACAGATCGACCCTCCTAGAAGCCGGTCGACCCTCCGACAGGCGTTGACTTCGACCCTCCAGTCATCGATCGAAGTCGATCGATCCTTCCAGCCGCCAAGCGACGTCGATCGACGCTGCTCTTCCAGTCGACGCTGCTCCTCCAGTCGCTTCTTCCAGTCGACTCTTCAAGTCGACCCTTCTCTTCCGATCGACTCTTGCGGTCGATTCTTCCAGCCGATTCTTCCAGTCGAAGCTTCTCTCCAGTCGACTCTTCCAGTCGGTCGAAGCTGCTCTTCCAGCCGCCGTTCGAACCAGGAGTAAGAGGGTTTGGGGGAGATTTCCACTGCTCATCCGCCTTGAGGGTTTGGAGGGAGATTTCCACTGCTCATCCGCCTTGAGGGTTTGGGGGAGATTTCCCAATTTGTCACAGTTGATTTTGGAGGTTTTAATTCTGAGGATCGACTTATTTGACTTCTTATGGCTGAGACGAAGTCAGTAGTTGTATCTGATCTGATTCCTGTGATGTCTAAAATTACGGACCATAAGCTAAATGGTTCGAATTATCACGACTGGAGTAAGACTGTTCGTCTTTATTTACGAAGTATTGACAAAGATGACCATTTGACTAATGATCCTCCTGAGGATTCGCGGCAGACCTGGCTTAGGGAAGATGCTCGTTTGTTCCTTCAGATTCGGAATTCTATTGATAGTGAGGTAATTGGCTTGATCAATCACTGTGAATTTGTTAAAGAACTAATGGATTATTTGGAATTTTTGTACTCTGGGAAAGGGAATCTCTCTCGCATGTATGAGGTTTGCCAAGCATTCTATCGTGTGGAAAAACAAGATCAGTCCCTTATCAACTACTTTATGGCATTCAAGAAAACGTATGAGGAGCTTAATATGTTGTTGCCATTTAGCCCTGATGTGAAGGTTCAGCAACGCCAACGGGAGCAAATGGCTATCATGAGCTTTCTCGCAGGGCTTTCTCCTGAATTTGATTCTGCTAAGGCCCAAATTCTTTCTGGGTCTGATATTTCCCCTTTACAAGATGTTTTTAGTCGTGTTCTCCGCACCGAGAGTACTCCCACTGTTCCGCTTAGTGGTGCTTTGATAAGTCGAAATAACAACTCTGCACCTGGGAGACCGTCTAATCACAGTGGACACAAAGGAGGCAGCTCACACGGGGTTGATACTCGCACGCAGGATTCTGAAAGTATTATTTGCAACTATTGTAAGAAGCCGGGCCATACCAAGTTTGACTGTCGAAAGCTACAGTTTAAAAATCGGCAAAAACACTCAGCTCATGTTGCGATCACTAATGATGCCTCTGACAAATCAGTCCTTATCTCTGCTGATGAATTTGCCAAGTTCTCCAAGTATCAGGAATCACTCAAGTCTTCCTCTCCGTCTGTCACTGCTATTGCCGATTCAGGTAAACCCGATGTTTGTCTTCTTTCATCATCCTCCAAATGGGTCATTGATTCTGGTGCCACAGATCATATGACAGGTAATTCTAGTATATTTTCTTCTTTTCAATCCAATGCTTTTACTTCTACCGTCACTTTAGCCGATGGGTCACCATCTTGTGTTCGCGGGTCTGGCACCATCAATCCTACCCCCTCGCTATCTCTGTCCTCTGTCTTACATTTACCTAATTTATCCTTTAATTTGCTCTCTGTAAGCCAGCTTACTCGTCATCTTAACTGTTGTGTCTCATTTTACCCTGATCATTGTTTATTTCAGGATCTTATGACGAAGAAGATTATTGGTAAAGGACATGAGTCTGGAGGCCTCTACATTCTTGATACATCGGTTCCGAGTTCTATTGCTTGCTCCAGTGTCGCGTCTCCTTTCGAGGCTCATTGTAGGTTGGGTCATCCATCTCTCTCTCTACTCAAAAAGTTTTGTCCTCAATATAATAAGGTGGCTTCATTAAATTGTGAGTCCTGTCAGTTTGCCAAACATCATCGTCTTAGTTCGAGTCCTCGAGTCAATAAACGTGCTAGTGTTCCTTTTGAATTAGTTCATTCTGATGTTTGGGGTCCTTGTCCTATTTTGTCTAAAACTGGATTTCGGTATTTTGTTACATTTGTGGATGATTATTCTCGAGTTACTTGGTTATATTTGATGAAAAAACGATCTGAGTTGTTTTCTCTGTTTTGTGCTGAAGTTAAAACTCAATTTAATGTTTCCATTCGAACCTTGCGAAGTGATAACGCTAAAGAATATACACAAGCTTTATTTCAGTCTTATATGACTCAGAATGGCATACTTCATGAAACTTCGTGTGTTGATACACCATCCCAAAATGGTGTGGCAGAACGTAAAAACAGACATCTTCTTGAAACAGCACGAGCTCTCTTATTTCAAATGCATGTTCCTAAACCTTTTTGGGCCGATGCAGTGTCTACAGCATGTTTTCTCATTAATCGCATGCCATCCTCTGTTCTTCATGGTGAGATACCTTACAAAATCCTTTTTCCTGATAAGTCATTGTTTCCTGTTGACCCGAAGATATTTGGTAGCATTTGTTTTGTTCGGGATGTTCGTCCACATGTCACTAAACTAGATCCCAAGTCCTTGAAATGTGTTTTCCTCGGTTATTCTCGTCTTCAGAAAGGTTATCGGTGTTATTGTCCCAATCTTAACAAATATCTGGTCTCCATTGATGTTACCTTCCTGGAAGACTCACCTTATTTTCCGTCTTCGCCCATTCCCACTCGCCAGGGGGAGGATGATGATTTGTTGGTCTATTCTATCACATCCTCAGCACCTGTCTCCGCACCAGCTCCTGTCTCGGACCCAGCTCCAGTCAAGCCTCTTATTATTCAGGTTTACTCCAGGCGTCAACCTCTTGATTCTTGTCCTGCACCTGCTCCTTCGTCATCGGATCCAGTCCCGAGCAATGATCTTCCTATTGCATTACGCAAAGGTAAACGCCAGTGTGCTTATCCTATTTCTTCTTTTGTTTCTTATAATAATTTGTCGTCTTCCTCTTGTTCTTTTATTGTTTCCCTTGATTCTACCTCTATTCCTAAAACTGTTCGTGAAGCCATTTCTCATCCTGGTTGGCATAATGCAATGATAGAGGAGATGAATGCTTTAGATGACAATGGTACTTGGGACTTGGTCGATTTACCCTCAGGAAAAAGGGCTATAGGTTGCAAATGGGTCTTCGCAGTTAAGGTCAATCCGGATGGGTCAGTTGCCCGATTGAAAGCACGTCTTGTCGCTAAGGGCTATGCTCAAACCTATGGGGTGGATTACTCTGACACTTTCTCTCCTGTTGCAAAGTTGACCTCTGTTCGGTTATTTATTTCCATGGCGGCTTCCCATAATTGGCCTTTACATCAGCTTGATATCAAGAATGCTTTTCTTCATGGCGATCTTCAGGAGGAGGTGTATATGGCGCAACCTCCTGGTTTTGTTGCTCAGGGGGAGTCAGGGCGAGTTTGTCGTCTTCGAAAATCTTTATATGGTTTGAAACAGAGTCCTCGTGCTTGGTTTGGAAAGTTTAGTCAGGCTGTTGAGAAATTTGGTATGATGAAAACAAGTCTGACCATTCTGTATTCTACAAACGATCAGCAGCTGGTATCATTCTGTTAGTTGTGTATGTGGATGACATTGTCATTACTGGGAATGATACTAGAGGAATCTCATCTCTTAAATCTTTCCTTCATACTCGGTTTCACACGAAGGATTTGGGGGTGTTAAAGTATTTCTTAGGAGTTGAGGTCACTCGGAGTAAACGAGGTATCTTTCTATCTCAGAGAAAGTATGTTCTTGACTTATTAACTGAGACAGGAAAATTGGGAGCAAAGCCTTGTAGTGCTCCAATGACTCCAAATGTGCAACTTACCGATGTTGGGGAACCATTTGCAGATCCTGAAAGATATCGAAGGTTGGTTGGGAAGTTGAATTACCTTACTGTGACTCGTCCAGATATTGCATACTCAGTCAGTGTTGTCAGTCAGTTTCGGTCATCTCCGACAATTCATCATTGGGCAGCGTTAAAGCAAATTTTGGGTTACTTGAAAGGAGCACCAGGACGAGGTATCGTGTATGAAAATCACGGGCACACTCATATTGAATGTTTCTCAGATGCTGATTGGGCAGGTTCCAAAATGGATAGAAGATCCACTTCAGGTTATTGTATCTTTGTTGGTGGGAATTTGGTCTCATGGAAGAGTAAGAAGCAAACCGTTGTGTCACGATCCAGTGCAGAGTCTGAATATAGGGCTATGGCCCAGTCTGTGTGTGAGATAATGTGGATATATCAGCTCTTGACTGAAATAGGACTTAAAGCTACAATACCAGCGAAATTGTGGTGTGATAACCAAGCTGCTCTTCATATTGCTTCTAATCCTGTGTTTCATGAACGGACTAAGCACATTGAAATTGATTGTCATTTTATTCGTGAGAAAATTCAACAAGGCTTGATTTCTACTGGATATGTGAAAACTGGAGCACAACTTGGGGACATCTTCACGAAAGCCTTAAATGGGGTTCGGGTTGACTATCTTTGTAACAAGCTGGGCATGATCAACATTTATGCTCCAGCTTGAGGGGGAGTGTTACAGTGTGTGTATATAGCTGTCAATTAGGTTAATTGTAGAGATCCTAAATTGATATAATTTCCTAGAATAACCTCAATAGTTTGTATATAAATACATACTATATTCTCAATACAATATATGAAATAAAGTATTCTCTTAATCTCTGTTTACAGGAACAAAAGCATTAATAATGCCCGAGGCACAAAATGTACTCTTCTCCATATCCATTTTCCTATTCTTGAGATATTTATATGCTTCCACTCTCTCACCCAACCAAATCTTTATAGTACCTTGAACCTACCAATGCAGTCTGAATTCATTGAGAAAGGCAGCCCTCACCTTCTTAGCATAAGGGAAATTGAGGAGAATGTGATCAATATAATCCCCACAAAATGAGTGGGGATTTACACGCCTCTTCTATTCAGATTGTTAACAGTGAGAGTTCTTCTGTGAATAGCTGTCCACAAGAAGAAATTGGGTTTGGTAGGACAATGCTTCACCCAGATCATCAGCAATGGATTGTTGAGGCTCTTGGACAACACCATTGTGGATAGTTTCAAACATTTTGCTGACTGAAAAGCCTTGTTTCTTTCCTTCCCATGATAAGCTATCTTCTTCTGCTCTAGAATGATTGACAACAAATTCCTCAAATCCTCCATTTCCCGTTCATTAAAATCCCTTCTGAAATGGAATTTCCATCCTTCTGATCAGAGTTAAGAGTCCTAACCACACACCCATTCTTTTTGCTGCATACCCCAAAAAGATTTGGAAACAAAGACTTAAGACTCTCTTGCTCACACCATTTGTCCTCCCAAAAGCTGACCGAATCATCTTTTCCCAAGGTTTTGGCATATAAAGAACAGCCAAGTTTATGATTCTTTTCCAGACTTCCCAACCATATGGAGTGTATTCAGTGTCAGCACCCATTGCCGAAGCTTTCCACCATATATACCGAAAATGATTTGTCTCCAAAGTGAACCCTTCTCCTTCTCGACCTCCTCATCCACTTTCCTAACATAGCTTCATTAAAAGCTTTAATCTTTCCAAGGCCAAGGACACACTTGTTTTTAGGAACAAAATCTTTATCCACGGCATGTAAATGAGTAGCTTTCTTCACAATGGTGGACCCCACAATAATCCCTCACAATTTTCTCCGTTTTCCTACCAATAGATACAAGGATTGTGCAAATGGAAAGGAGGTAAATGGAAATACTAGCAAGTGTAGATTGTATAAAGATAATCCTCCCTGCCTTGGAAAGTTATTTTGTTTTCCAAGTGGCAAATCTTTTTTCCATCCTCTCAATAGTCTAATCCAAAACTAACTTGTTTTTTATAATTAGCCCCCAAAGGGATATCACAGTATTTGGTGGGGAGAGGCTTGCAATCACTCCCAAGAGTGTTTGCTAACTTTGCCAAATCATTGACTTCCCCAATACCAAAAACAGTGGACTTATTCAAATTGATCCGCAGCCTCAAACCACAATAGAATTCTCTTCAGAGAGTTTGGATCCCTCGTAGCATCATAAAAAAGGATGGTGTTATCATAGTATTGGAAGATTGGGATATAGCTAGTGGAGGACCCTAAAGCCATTAAACAAACCTACAAACATTTTGCACAAGCATTTTGTATCACTAGAGACGAACCTTTAGAAGCAATAGTGAAGAGTAGAGGAGTGTCTTCTTGCCTTAAACCTTATGATGCTATGGAAGAAACCTTATATGCTGCCATTGACCTTCATTGAGAAATTGGTTGTGCTTCTACGAGTTTTCATAATGTGCCGCTTGTTAAATAAAACAATCTATATTACAATTCACAGTGGTGTTTTACTATTCATTGTTGACTGGGACAAAGTCAAATCAAAAGGATTAGAGATAAAGATGGTTATGATTGAAAGTTGGAAAATGTATTGAATTTGAGGGTTGAGATTCATTACCCATGATGGCATATTTGTAAATATAAAACATGTAGAAGGCAAAAATAATGAAAAACTTTTGAAAAAAGTTGGTGCAATGTACATGTGGTGGAGAGAGAAAATATTGTGTTTTGCGTTTAGCAAAATGAAAATTATCATAATTATTTACATCGTTATCGAATTTTGGTAAAGGTAATATCGTTGAAATGCATTTTTTAAGATCTTTCCAACAAAATCAATGATCAACACGAGCGCTAAAATTTTTAAAATATATATTCTATAATTAAAAAACATATAAACTATTTCATGTTTTTTAATATTTTTCAAAGCAATGAGACAGGCCGATCATACCAAAAAAAAATGAGTCGAGCATCTTCATGCACATTAAAAAAAACTCTAAACTTCATATTTTGGTGAATTCAAATATTGGGGGAAAACTCATTCTCAGCGTTTAAATTTTTTCCCCAGCTGATTTAAATTTGACTGAGTCTAAATCTAAAATTTATAATATATATATTTACCTTAAAATAAGTTTACACTTCAATGTTGATTCAGAGCCAAAATAGAGATAGTGAAAGAGGTGTTCAGTACAAAATATTTAGCAAATATAACATTATATAGAGTGCCAACGGCACGGAGCATATTCTAGTTTTAAACAATTCATATCTTATTATATTCATGTCGTATTTATAAGAATACAAATATAATCCTAACTAGGAAAGGAAAAATAATCCTAACTAAGAAAAAGAAAGATATAAATATAATCCTAACTAGGAAAAGGAAAAATAATTAATATAATTACTATTCATAGCATGAATATGATAAATTTTATTCATACATTGTCAACAACACTTGATAAAAGCTTGACTGAAATATGTTGAACTCCTCAGTAAAGTTTTTCTTCTTTATTATGCTTGTATTATGTTATTTCATTAAATAGTTGATACATTTATATTATTCACATCCCCCCATTCTTTCCCAATTATTATTATTACTCTTATTTTGTATTTTAACAAAGTACTCGGGCATAAGCCTCATTTTCGCCTCACACCTCAATAAATATTACTGCCCAATTAAGCCTTCAATGCCCTTTTTCTTCTTCGTCTTAAAAATTTGGTTGTACTGCAATTTTGTTTCTTTTATATTTTATTTGCACCATAGTCTTTGGTATGTAAACCGGCCCTCACCATGAAACCGCTTTATGGTATATGCTATGAAATAAGTCTGCTAGAAATTCCAACTATGATTGTCATTGTGATTTCTTTATCATGTTTTGCAGTTGGTTTTACACCATTTTCTGTCCTAATTTAGGTTCCTTGAAAATAGCAATAGAAGTAATTCATGGGCAAAAGATAAAGGCTGAGACTACCAGTTCTCCTAAACAAAACCAAATTCTTATAGTTTCAATTGTGGGGTTTAAATATCAATATTGTTTTTGCCAATTCAATTCCCAAGACCCAATCAAACAGAATAGAACAGTGACCAATACAACCAACAAAGACCATAAACATTGATTGATGAAATTAGATAGAAATACCTGAAAGAAAGTGGAGGAGATGCCAACCAGGAAAGTGGCAGCAGCCCAAAGGAAGACACCAAGAGCGATAACATGAGTGCGGTTGTGATGGACAGCAAGATAAGTGGCAAGTGGATAACAAGAAGACTGAACAATGGAACGGTAGAGAGTTAATGAACCCAAACCAGTTGGATCAGTATGGAGTGCTGCACCCACTTCTTTGTAGACACCAGGCAACACAGACTCGTCTGCTCTCTCCATGATCCCGGCTAGATTCACTAGTATCATAGTCAACGTTTCTGATTTCATATTCTCTCTCTGGGTTTTTCTTGCTCCACCACCACCTCTTCTACAGGCTTTGTCAGTCCAATAATATTAATATCAGCATCTCTGACGAATTTTGTTCGGTGTCTGGCTGTGAGAGATGAGGATGGTTCACTCAGCTCTGCTCGTAGACTTTGGGTTAAGGTTGAGTTTGGTGATGGAAGATTTGGGTTGTCCCCCACCATGAAGAATATAGGAATATTCGAGTTGCCAATGTGGCGCAAGTCAATTATAGGGCTTCCATACGTGTCTTGTGTAGGACGAGGCCTCTTTAGAGTGACTACACAGGACGAAGTCTCATTCTCTGAGTTAGCCCCTTCCCTTGGAAACAAATTCAATAGAGAGATGGTGGAGAAAAAGATAAAATATTTATTCATCTTTGGGAACGAAATGTCAGTGAAATTCAAACTTATAGACTATAGTGTGATATTTTTAAAGAGTTAAATCCAAACTTAAGTCATGGGCATTTGTCAGTTACTTGCCATTCCTCGATATGCTTCAATAGGGATGTCAGTGGGGTAGGTTTTCACAGATATCTGTCCCGCTTGCCCTAATTGGGGCGGTTTTGGATGTGTCTAAACAGATTTGGTCATATCCGCCCCAGGCGGATATCCGTTTAAGTACTTAAATTACAAAAATACCCCTCAACCCTTAAAAAGCAAAAAAAAACCTAAACCTAGAGTCACTCTCAATCTCTCATTCTCTCTCGCTCTTCTCATTCTCAACTCACTCAACCCTACCAACACCAAGAAATGGGAGAGCTTGCAAAAACTTAGTAGTCGTCATCGTCGGAGGTGGACACTCCAGTAGTCGTCATCGATCTATGGTGGCTCGATCTACTACTAATGCAGACAACTCCATTCTCAGATTGATTCCACTATGAAAATATCATGGCTTCAATAGTCATCATCGATCTATGGTGGCTCGATCTGGTAGTTTGATCTGCGATGGCTTGATCTAGTGGTTCGATTTGGTGAATGGTGGTGGTTTAATTTAGTTTTGGTTGTTCGATCTGGTGGTGTGATTTGTTGTTGGCTGAGATCTGTGTTTTGATATTTAAGAATGAAGTGGCCTGTTTTTTATATTTGAAATGATCTTTTTTTTTTTTGAGTATTTGGGGCGGAGTCGATATCCGCCAATCCGTCCGGTTCGGGGTTGGTTTTTAGAAAATATGGTAAACGGATATTTGGGCGGATTTGGATATCCGTGATCTCCAGCGAGGCGGGGATGGATTTGTCTAAATCCGCCCCGTTGCCATCCCTGTGCTTCAAAGAAGACCAACTGACTAAATGCTTGTTCTTGGACCGATTTTGTTGCCCCAAGATGAGCTAGATCTAGAACTGAATGAGAGGGTATACCTACAAAAACACTCTTAACACAAAGTTAGAAAAAAAAGAAAAAAAAAAGAATTGCAAGTATTTGAGATTTGTGACTAAATTCGTACCTTAGCAATTGTTAGCTTTTGTATATGTAGACCGGACTATACTGATTGGATGAGACTATCACTTTTAGGGTGTGTTTGATTCCATGAAATTCTATTACATGGAATTTCATAAGGGGACCGCCTATATCCCTCCAAAGCAAGTGATTTTCATTTTTCCATGGGAATCCATGAGGTGAGTACTACCTCAATTTAGTCTTAAATATAGTAAAAATGTTAGGAAACACATGTTTTTGCAGCCATGTTTTGAAACTAGGGTGATGTGGCATGATCTCGAAAGAATGATGAAATCATCAAAAAGTTTGTGTATGTCGAGGTTGTAAAAAACCTCGTCTGACGATACCACATCATCTACTCCAAATGTAGGGATCCCACATAAAATCCCATGGAATAAGGTTCCATCCAACCAAACATACCCTTAATATCATATTTCTTGTATAAAAAAATAAAAATAAAACATAATTTGTATATAGACTTAATCAAGTATCTATTCAGTAAGACATCTCTAAGATTTTAAGGAATAAACTTTATTGATCCATGATCTTTATGGAATAAACTGTAGGGAATTGTTACGCGTAACTGACTATTAAAGTCGATGCCCCTGACTTTATTTTTAGATTTACCTTTTAAATTTTAATTGGTACCGAGAGATGAAAGTTACTCATATTGTTGTTTGGATACTTTGTATGAAGGATGCACAATGTAAATTTTTAGGTGTAAGAATTTTTTAGTTTTTATATGCAATCCTGTCGAATATGATATAATCGTTGCAACAATTTGGAAATTTATGTATTGTTTTAAAAATTATTTATTTATTTTTCATACATATTTATTTTTATCAACCCCTCTATGGTTGATGAGCACATTGAAATGTATCAAATATGTGACTGAATTTTAGTTTAATAGATAATTCATACTTTTATTCTTTCATTCAAAGAGTCAATTAGCGAGCCTATGCAAGAAATTTTCACAACCAAATGATTTTTATTAAAAAAAAAAAATTAGAAGTTGGTGTAAGATAGCTGAAGTTGTAGCTACACGGGCAAACCTATCTTGTCCACATATCTGTGTAGAACTCGACAAATAGGAGGGAGGCTCCCAATCAAACTTTAGATTGGTGCAACAAAGTTGAAACATCCCACAACATTAGTGCAACAAAGGGTTGGTGCAACCGAGCCAAATAGTCGGGTACATGTAGCAATTCACAAATCGTATTGATTTTATTGATCCCTCAAGGAGTTTTGCTCAAATTTTATTGGGAAAATTACTTAGAAGGCCCACTTCTTATAATTGTAGACCACTCAAACCCTAACAATTGAAAATGCCTCAAAAGCAAGGATTGTGTTTTCACAATTTTTTTTTTTTTTTTATTGCGAATGAAAATTTTCCTAAATTTTGTTTATTCTTAAAGTACAAAAACCGACAACCAAAAAAGACATTTTTTGGATAGCTTTTTTGAAAATTTTCGAGGTTATTTTGGTAAGTTTCGACTTTTTTTCGTAATTATAATTTTTTCTAATTACTTATTGATTTTTTAAACACCCCCTGATTTTCTAATTATATAGTGATTTCATGTTTGTTTCATTTCTTGGTATTTAGGCTCTATTTAATGTGTTTAATAGACTTATTTACTTGCATATTATTTTTTCATATATTTTATATACCCTTGAATACTACACCAAAAGGCCTGTTTAGCTACGGGGAGGTGGCCACGGCTCTAAGCCGTTGGTTTATTTGCCACGGCTAAAAATCGTGGCTATAACGGCCAACAGTTTAAAACCTTAGCTAAACATAAAACCATGCCCAAAAAACACTATACCACAATGGTTGCTACGGTCTTAAACCATGGCTATAACTGCCAACGGTACTGTTTAAAACCGTGGCTAAAACTACCAACGGTTTAAAATCGTAGCAATAAGACCAATCACTTTCACGTTTTGGCGAAAATTCTTTCGCGTTTTGGAGGGAGTAGTTTCTCGCTTTGGCGAAAAAAATTGGGGAAAAACTGATTCTCAATCTCTCCACACCTCCTCTTCACAAGCACTACTGATTCTCGAAGCAGATAAGAAGAAGGACGAAAGAAGGAGAGGACGAACTGAAGAAAAACATGAAGAACCGAAGCAGATTCTCAAACTTTTCTTCTCCTTCTTCTTCTTTAGATCTTGAGAGAACCCAACTGAAGAAGAACATGAAATTGGTTCAAATCTCCTTCCAGGTAAGATCCGTCTTCTTCTTCTTTTTCAGATCTATTTCAAATTTTTTTTTCTTATTTCAGCAAACCAAAACAGTTTGATTTTATTTTTTTGATCTCTTCTTCTTATTTTTTTTCTTCTTTCAGCAAAGCAAACCCTAGAACTCTCTTTCTTCTTGTCTCCAGCTCAATTTCTGAAGAGGAGAAGAAGAAGACTACGATAACCACTCAAAACAACAGGTAAGCTATTCAACATTCTCTCATTTCCCGTCTTTGTTCATTGCCTCATTGGATTGTGAACAACATATGGGTGAGATTCTAATTGGGGTGTTGGGGTGTTTGTGTGTTTGGCAGCTGTTGGAGGTTAGGTACATTTCCTCTATGTGATGGAACTCATGTGAAGCACAACAAAGACACTAGAGATAATGTTGGTCCTTTGCTATTGAAGAAGCGGTAGAAGAACTACTTGGTGAGTATTGGGTCTTCTTTAATTTTTTGAGACTTTTGTTAAGCACTAGTGTTTATTATGTACAAGGGAGCATTTCAATTGGAGGGATTTGAGTCTGCTACTATGTATAGACCATCAACATGATTTACTCAAAAGTCTTCTTTAGCCATGTCTGTGTGTTTGTATTGTTATGAGCATGATCATTTGGGTATTCTAGCTTAATTCGTTTAAATGTTTTTTAGCTTAATTGCAAAAGAGGTAATGAAACAAAGAAACATATACTCAATTTGCCTCAATAGCAATATGTTGTATCCATGGGTTGGGAAAATTTAAGCTTTAGATTTCGATTTTAATATGAAAAGTGGACTACTCTTAAGATTTAAAATTCATTTTAACTATGAAAATTTGGACAGTGCATATAATTTTATAGCAAGCAAAAGTCCTCTCTTTTTGTAGATGTCAACAATTGATTATACAAGTCTCTATAATGTGTGTGTAGTTTCTCTCATGATTGCTCTTATGTTTCTGTAGTCTAGATTTGTTCCTCCTGTGAAACTGTAGAATCTGCCTTTCTACTCACCTTGCAACTCTTTAGGCAACATTTGGTTTTAAGGCATTCACTTAGAAGCAGTATTAGTTTTTCAGGAATGAACAATTTACATAGTTGACAATCTGGTTTGGGTTTCTGGTTTCAAAGAAGCAATTTCACTGTGATGGATGTGGAGTTTGCAGGTTGAATCCTCTATCCTTGTTCCATACAATGTTTTTTGTAGTAATTATTCAAAATTTGAATAATCTGAAGTTTTTTATCTTATGTTTTTGCTGTTACAGAATTGAAGGCGAAGAGAACTTCATCCACTACAATAAATGTGGTAAGTAAGCTGCTTGAGTGGTCATTCTTCCTAGGTTTCATGTTTTCAATTCTTGTAAACTAATTGGTGTTGTCTGGCGTGATGATCTCTTCTTCAGAATGTTGTTTCGCAAGGTATTCCTTCACTTGATTAATTTATATTTTTGTTTCTTTCGAACTGCTAGATCGACTGATTAGTGCAAAGAATCATCAACACTGAGACAAGTTTGGAAGATAATGAATTTTTAAAAGGTTTTGTCTGCGGATAGAAGACAATGAAATTTTTTTTTCTAGATTTTGTAGTTCAGCTGTCCAAGTGTAAAATTTTATATATTTTCGTATTTCGTTTTAGAGAATTAAGTTGCTTCTTGGAGGTTTAAGGTAAGATCTAGTGTCATGTCCTTAGTGTGTGCTAAATGTAAAATTCTTATACATATTTTATGTTTGTGTCTCAGTTGCTTCCTGTTGAAGGATTTTTTATATGATTTGTGATTTGTGATTTGAGCTTCACGGTTATTAATGTGTTATGCACCTCTTTACCAAACAAGGACTAGACTTTACTGCTTCCTTTCATTTTCTCTTTGTTTTCACCATGTTTACACCCACCTGATTGAGGAACTTGATTGTTGTTTATTTCTTATGGTTATTCTGGGTTCAAAAATCAGGGTTGGTGCTATTGTTAGAGATGCTTTTATGTAAAAGATAACTTACTTTTATGTAGTGTTGGGTGGACACTTTAAGAAGTTGTTTCTCAACATATCAATGTCTTTTGGTCAACTGTTGTTGTTTTCATTTATAACTCTCGTAGAGCTTTATAAGGTATTATTTGGAAAAGAAAGTTAAACCTGGATGATGTGAAACATGATCACTCCAAGATAAAAGATCAATTTTCATCATATAACTTGAATCACCATTTTGATTTATTGTTTGGATTCCTTCATAATTTCTGGTATTCTAATTGCAAATGGTGCGCGGGGCTGCTTTCCTCATGGTACCGGAAAGGTAGCAGTAACTCTTTTCAGTCTCTGCTGCAATGGTTTACTTGCAATAATTGATGAGGTTTCTAATCTGTTTCTCTTTTCATAATCAGGTAGTCTTGTCTTTGCTGAAGAGAAAGTTGTGGAAGAAGCCAGAGCTGCAGAAGCTTGTTGGTGGGGACGAGCTTATTGAAGAGATTGGGAAGGGTAAAATTTTAAGTTGTTTTTCACTTTCATAACAGTTCATCATGCCTTAAAAATGCTAAAAATAGAGAGAGTAAAGTTCATATGCCAATAATTTTTCAGCCTCATATTCGAAATATAAGAAAGCTGAAAATTCCACCATCTTGTTCGAGTGTGTTTGGTTTTATTGTTGATTTAAGTTTGTGGATCACTGTTTATCTGGCCATCCCTTGCTATTTTTGTTTGTTCATTGTTCTCAATTTTTTTTCCTCGTGCTAAATATATAACTGAAAAAAATGCTATAAATTTATTGTTGGTTCTCATTATTGTTCTGCATTTTCTCTTCATTGTCCTTTAGATAAATCTCTTCATCAGTAAGCATTTGTATAAAAGCCATAATCTGTACTAGGGGGCTTTGGACATTCAAGTAGAGCATATTTGTCTACTATTGATAGGATGTGTGTTTATCCTTATTTTACCTTTACTGAGCTATATGTGGTTGTTGATAGTGAGTTTCGATCATTTAGGCGCTGCGAACTTTCAAATCCCAGACTATGTAGGTTCACTCAGTGTTTGGTCATAATTTTTTGGCCACTTTATTCTCAACTTATCTCAAGGTTTTCCTATTTTGAATTTTTTTTCTTCTAATAGGTTATGGAGCAACCAGTAGATTCCCAAATGTTTGCACTGCAGGAATCTTTCCAAACTCCAGGGGTTTGTCACTTGATCCTATAGAAATTTCATTATTGCTTTTGTTGGTCTGGTCATTTCCTTTTATTTATAAGACAACCATTATGCTAATTGGGTGCTAATTGGATTCACTGTTATGCATATAGGTAGCACTAGTATCATTCAGCAGTAGTGAACTTTCATAGAAATTACCTGTTTGATGTTAAATAAATATTTTGTTGCACCTACATGTATACAAGTGTTGGGCAAGCTATCTGTTTTGAACTTCCATTAGGATGAAATAAGTTGAGATTACATGGTAATGTAATAAGTGTGTTTACTTTGAATAATTTTAGACATCTTGTATGGACCTACTTATTAACATCCTTTATTAATCTCACAATGGGTTTGTCTGAGAAGAGGGCACCTTTCCGCGATGCCCAGAACTGCTCAAGACAGAGGCCACACCCTGTTTTTGGAAGAAAAAAATTGTACCTGAAATAGAAAACCCGCAAAATCACACATTTCTCCAACCTATTACTAAACCCTGTTCCTGGAACAAACACCTGCTGCTATTGTTCTCTGTTTTAGCCATCAAGTGTTTGTAGTTCTTGTAGTGGCAGCGCGTTAACTTTTTTTTTTTTTTTTTTGGGAAATTTGTTTGAATGATAATGTTTAATAAACCACCCTTGCAGTCATACTGTGATTTCATGTTGTGCTTCTGTTAATGGTCAGTAGTTATATTTTATTCTATAATTGTTCATTTAACTAGTTCTAGTTGAGTAGTGACAATATGTTTTGCAATTTTATCAGTCTGTTTTTAGAAAAATGAAATGATGGGTTTTTGGTTGTCATTTTCAGGCAGGATATGAGCAAGGCACTAGAAGCACTTATGGACTTGAAAATGTTTGAGGTCTCACATATTACCACCACTGCAGCCATCACCATATCCACCATTTGCAGGACGAGCTACTAACTCCATTCCTAGATTTCACTCAGGGTCATCTTCAGGTGTTTCTGGGTCAAGTCCAGGGTCTCCTGTTGGCATAATCCGTCCAGGTACTCGAATAATGACTCGTAGCTGGATGTGTGTTCTTATCTTGTTACTATTTATGGATGTGTTCTAGTGGATGAGCTTAATTTCTGATGATTTTATTACAGCTGAAGCTATTGTGTTGGCTTTTCAACATTACATAGTCAGTTTAGGAACTTCATTCATGATTAATACTCTACTTGTTCCTCAAATGGGTGGAAATCATGTAATTTTGTCTTCCTCAAATTGGTGCTTCCACGACAGGGACATTGTTCCTGATGGTAAAACCTTAGAGGTTGGTCTTCCCTCCTACTTTTGTCTTGGTTAGTTGAACAAGTTTTCTTGTCTATAAACCTCTCCCTAAGGCAAATTTAATTTGATTTTTCATAGAAAGTGATTAAAAGAAGCTCTCTTCGAGGCACTGTTGGTATTAGAAGCGTGTTCACTTTGGTAGTTAAATGTTATTTCAATTATGTCGAGGAAACTGACCTTAGTGTCTAGACATCGATATGGACTGTCAGACGTATTCTCTTCATAAATTGATTCAAAAATCCAAATTAAGCTTTTGGCCTGTCATGTCTTGGGAATACCACAAGATTTTTGACATGTTAGATTCATTAAGCATGGAGTGTCCATGGTGCTCATCTTGTTGGATTGGTATTTTTTACATTCGGTAAACAAACGAGTGACCGTGTATTCAATTTTTGTACACAATGCAAAGCTAATTCAGTATGAGTGGGTATTATTTGTTTTAGGAAGCTAATGCAAACTTGGATGAGGTTGTAGAACTTGCCAAAGAGCTCCAGCAGGTATATCATAGGCATGAAAAGAGAGCTTGACCATTTTGTATAGTCTACAAATTTTTTTTTCTTCGAATTCTTTTGGATACAATTACAGTCTTTGGTTGCAATTTAGCTGTAACTATTTTTAGCAGCTTCAGATGGTTTTAGAAAAATGGTTGGACGAGTATTTTTTTTTGTGTTTTAATCAAATTTAGGGGTTGGAAATTATCTCGTAAAAGATATTTGAAATTATTTCCTAGCTAGGTTGTTGTTAGCATATTACACAACTTTGTGACCTCATTCTTTCACTTTTGTTAGCAAATGAGAAGATCCTATGCCTTAAGATTCTCACCCCTGATAGACCTGAACTTGTTCTTCCAGTCCCCGAGGCTGGAAATCCAAAGGGCACATGGTTTACACTGAAAGAAGGTAGCCATTACCGCCTAAAATTCTCTTTCAAAGTGAGCAATGACATTGTCTCTAGCTTAAGATACACCAATACAGTTTGGAAAACTGGTGTCAAAGGTGAGTACATTCTTTATCTCTTTTGATCTTAGAGTTCGCTGTGATTAACTAAGGACGTTCCTTGAT
This sequence comes from Berberis thunbergii, assembly GCA_003290165.1. Lineage (NCBI taxonomy): Eukaryota > Viridiplantae > Streptophyta > Magnoliopsida > Ranunculales > Berberidaceae > Berberis > Berberis thunbergii. The sequence continues at coordinate 109,181 of QNQO01009690.1, forward strand.
TTCTATATCCCTTGGATTTTTTTATTCAGTTGACAGCACGAAAGAGATGCTTGGAGTTTTCATTCCTCATGACGAGCCTTACACGCACGAGTTACCCGAAGAGACTACTCCTTCTAGGTTATTCTCTAGAGGATCATATTCAACAAGAACTAAGGTACTCCAAAGCTCAAAATCCTCATATATTTGAATAGTTCATTACATGGAGAAATGAAAAACAAGAGGAAATGGGATCCACACATTAAATTTTTGCAGAAAATCCTAAACCATGGAAGAATCGTGGAGTGATATTGACTCCACTATCTTCAAAGATAAAACCAAATTTGTCCCTATTATCATAATGTTGGATACCTATATATTAGTGTTTATCGAAGTGGCATTACTCATTAAACACATAGCCACTGTCCTCATCTTCTTATCAAATTCATGAATAACTCGATTCTTTCATCAACTATTTTATTAGATAAAATTGTCAAATTAAGGGTCATCGTGAACAAAAAGATTTTATATGAGTTTTTTTAACCTTTATAAAAAAGTCTACAAATGCCATAACCATCATATATTTGTACTTCTCATTAATGTTTTGATGTCATAGAGATCCCATATAAGCTTTAAGATAGCCATTGCCTTGTAGAGATACTGCATGGCTTCTCTTAAATGAGTGAATTATATTGCGAAAATTTTCTGAGTGACGGAAAGCTTTTCAAAGGGCTTTAAGCGTGACCCTTCTAAAATCTTTTTTAGTTATTGTCACTGTCTATAACATAATTAGAAAGATTCCTCATTGACAGGAGGCTTCAAAAGTACTTTAAGTCTATACATTCAGTTGAGGTTATTCGAATAGTGAATCACCACCACCTCTTTGTGCATTTTACCTCAAGATATGGTTCAAATCAAACCTCTGTTGTACAAAATTTTGAGCAAGTTTTAAACTTATAACTGTAGAATACATGTTTTCTATTTATAACCATTAGGCATGATGCTACAAACATAGAGAACATACTTTTCAAAGTCTGTAAGGACTCAATCCTAGTCCCAATGGGTCCTATCCCCCTAACTAAAATTGGCATTCTCCATTTCGTTTCACTATGGTGTGTTACTTCTCCACAATGCCCATATATATGGAAAAAATAGTTATGAATTGTTTGAGGAGTGAGAAGAGTCTGGTAAGTGTCCGAAACATGCCAACCCCACGACCAACCCCACGACACGTATGGAGTCTTTGCTTCCTAACCGTGATTATTATGTGAAGAATGTCTCCAAAAAATCATTTGTTAGCAATTAGTGTGGGAAGGTTGTTTAGTAACTATTCTTCCCTATGCTTTTCGTTTTATTTTTAATGTTATAAATTAATGTCTTCTTTGTTTCACCTTAACTTTCTGTGCAGCATAGTGCAATGTTTCATAGGCTGGAAGGCCGTTCAGTTGCAGCACCAATCCAAGGGCCCAATTCTTCAGGGACAACAGAACTGGGCACAACATTGCCTGACAGCTCATTAGCTGATACATACTTATCAGTCCCCAGACCAGTGCCATATGATGTTGAACAGAGGTTTTCACGCTTGCAGTGGGCTGGATTGGTCTTCAGACGCGAGAAATCTAAGGGAAATTTTCAAGAGGAGTCACAACTACTTAGAAGAAGTGGTTGTGGTTCTAGCGTGGAACCATCGACTGCTGAGAAGATATGGAATGAACCTGATATGGAAGAAGACTGTAAAGCTGGTCATCCAGAGTCAGAGAAATCTTTAGCAACAAAAGTATCCCATGGATTAGCATTTGTGCTACCTTCTGAAGATGAGGATGTCTGTCCCACATGTCTTGATGGTAATTTACTTTTTCATCTTACTGTGGATGTTGCTGGTGTCTTAAAAAGCATTGCTAAATTGGAAGGGGGTTTAGATGCTCACATGCAGTCAAAACTTTTATAGGATTTATTTGGATTGGCCACTGTTAAGAAATACTGCATTTTTCTTATCTTTTATCTGTTTGTATTTCTCTGTGTTGAATATACTCCTGAAAATCCTAAGATCATTACACAATGTTCTCATCACTTTCACCTTGGTTGTATCCACGAGCGGATGGAATGGAGTGAAACATGTCCACTCTGTTGAAAGGTACCTGTAGATTATGGACTTATTGTACTAGTATCATGAACAACTTAATAATGTTATTCCCTTTGAATTTATTATTAAATAGTGCTGGTAGCTAAAAGGTTAAAACTTATTATTCAGAAAATGAAGTCTGTGCTTTGCTTAAGGGGTTAATTTCATCCATCGGATTTTTAAATAATAAGTTTTCTGAAGAAAGAACAAAAGATAGAACATGATCTTTTTATTGTTTGTAAACAACTAACGAATGCAATTTAAGGACTGAAGGGCAAACATGATGTCAGAAAATACGAATTACAATTCAAGATATCAAATTATGATTTGTATTGTTTAAATGAGTTACTTCATAAACACTGAACATGCTTGGTTGAATAATGTTACTGACTTATGTTAGCAATCGAGCCATTATCACTGTACTTATGTTAGCAAGATCTCAGGTTCCATTAAAAGCATGAAATAAATGTTATAATTCTTACAATGCATGTAAATTTTTTTTTATCATGGTTATATTTTAATCTGTTTTTGTTTATGGTCTGTAGGGGCTGTTCAAAGCATGAAATAAATATTATAATTTGTGGTTAATACAATGTCGCGAGTATGTGTCGAGATTCCTACATGCATTTCAGTATACATAATGTTTGTGCTGCAATGCAGTATAATGCATGTATTACTAAACACAGTTTCATATTATTACCCTCATCTCTTTTGTGCATGAATGGAATGCAGGCTGCTAACACAAGTGCTGTTACTAAAGGGAGCAGGTTGCTATATGTTGCAGAGTGCTATGTTGTTACATGTAATGTTGTTTAGGAAGGATTTCTGTTAGATTAGTTGTCAATAAATGTAGTACTATAAATAAGAGAGCATAAGAGAGAAAAAGGGATTCATTTGATTTGTAAGAAAATTGTACACTTGAGCATTTGCTCTACAGGAGATTAGATTTCTTATTGAATACAATCCATTCCATTTACTGTCATCAATCCAGAATTACAATTACAAGTTCTTCAGTCTGTAATTTCTCTTCATTGCCTGTATTGCATCACTGTCAGTAGAACTGCATTGGCTTAACACCGTGACCAAAAAAAAATAAAAAATTGCCACGGCTTAAAATCGTGGCTTATTATTGCAACGGCTAAGAACCGTGGCCATACCTTTCCACGGCTTATAACCGTGGCTAGTACTGGCCACGGCTTAAAACCATTGCTAAAAGTATTGCAACGGCTTAGAACCGTGGCTACTCCTGGCCACGGCTTAAAACCGTGGCTAACATTTTTGCAACGGTTTATAATCGTGGCTAAATCATCAACCTTCATCGAGCATAAAACCGTTGCTAATATTTTTGCCACGGTTTTTAGCCATTACTGGGGATTTAGCGACGCCTCTACAGCCCATGGCTCTAAGCCGTGAAAATGGGTTACCCCCACAGTTTAAAATCGTTGCTAATGGGTATTTTTGGTGTAGTGGAAATTCATTTTATAGATTTCATATACTTCGAAATATTTACATTTTTTGTTACACACCGATGATACATAAAAATGATCACATCCATGAGCCATACACGTGTCATGATGATCTCAAGGAATTACAAGTCTCAGCGTTAGCCCAACACTGATTTACCCCAAGCGGTTCTAAGCTCATTCAATTCAGTCTGCCAGGCAGACCCAAACTCTCAATTCAGTCCGCCAGGCAGACCTGAACTCTCACAACATGCTAGGCCCACACGTCTCAAAGCTATCCTACGTACCCATAAGTCCTACTAAGGCAAGTATCTCGAGGATCAGTTCGGATGGCCAGCTACAACTGTTATCTACTTCCAACTAGGAAGCAAATGCTAGAGTACATACCACACATGGAATCTTCCTTCTACGAATTGCTATCACATTAGGAACTTTCTTCCTCGTATCTAGGAATACAAGGCTAACAGAGAATTTCCCTCCTACAACACAACTTCTAATTAGATAATGATCTCCACGAAGATTTCCTTCCTAAACTACGCCTACGATAGCCTGGTAGAACCAGGACTCCTTGCACTATAAATAAGACATGAGGTTGGTAAGCTAAGGTACGCTACAAATTCTCATTTACAACGTTATACCTTCCTTAGATTCCTGTCTGACTTTAGCATCAGAGTGTTATCGGCCACCACAACAGTGGTTTGTGGCTCACGTGCGTTACTTGTGTAAGTTAGTGGAAACTAGGTCAAAGTAGGGAGCAAAAAATGACTGCATCAGTTTGGCGATGTCCGTGGGGATGACAAAGTTCTTAACTTTTCATTAGCGTCGTCTCCTTTTAAAAACCTAAAGAGATGGTGACCACTAGGTCACACGACAAGGGAGAACAGGGGGACACATCAAGCACTCTGGTTGGGGCAGCACCCCTTCTTTCAACGACTCCAGTCATACACGGGCTACAGACTCAAGCCCCCACGCCAACGATAACAATAATGGACCCCCGAATCGATAGGCTGAAATCTCAAATACAACAGATAGCCAAGGTGGTGGAGTCTCACGCGATCAAATTCACCACTTGCCAATGGAGACCAAGAGCAGTATGGACCTCCGCCTCCAAAAAATGATAGGGAGCAAGCGTAGAAGAGCCAAGTCCCCACTAATTCTCATTGGACTAAGGGAGGTCACGCGACTAACGCTAAGCTCGCCGCTAGGACAGAGAGGCTTGGCCTTACGAACCCCTTCTGCAGAGGGGCGCACGATTTGGACGTACTATACTGCCTTTCCATCCCACTATTTGTGGACCGGATCATGAATGAGGCCCTATCGAGGAAGTTTACTCCCCGAAGCTCAACTCCTATGACAGAACCACCAATCCTTTCAACCACCTGCGCCATTACCAGCACGTAATGGCCCTTAAAGAAGGATCTGTGTCCGTCATTAGCAAAACCTTTCCCACCAGTCTGAAATTCTCAGCACTGACGTGGTTCCATAGCCTTCCGTTGAAGTTGATCGACTCCTTCAAAACACTGGCAAAAGAATTCCTAACACGATTCGTCGAAAGCCATCATTTCTAAAAAAGGCCCACACTACACACTCTCCCTAAAGCAGAAGTCTGGTGAGACACTCCGAGAGTATCTCACACGCTTCAACAACGAGAACCTTACCGACAGGTGCAACCACGATACTGCCGTGACGACCTTCACTGCGGGTCTCAAAGTGGATAAGCTCTACGAGGACCTCACCCTAGAGCCCCCTTTAAACATGACGGAACTCTTCAAGAGTGTTTGGAGACACAACTCCCTGGAGGTGTCAAGGATCGTTTAAAGTGAAACCAAAGGTGAGAAGAAGTCCTTCGTTCCTAGGGACAAGAAGGAGGGAAAAAGACGCGAGGATGAAGAATGAAGAAAAAAGAAGCGCAGTGACAACAGGCCGGACCCTGGTTTGTTCATACCAGAGAAATCATCCTACTACATTGGATCCACAGCTGTGACACCCCTAAATGCTAGCCTGCCAAACGTTCTAAACTCCATGAAAAGTTGAGAGGAACTGAAGTGGTCTTCGAAGACACGTGGAGACCCCTCTAAGTGTGACAATGACAAGTACTGATAGGCTGCGACACCAATGACTGCAAGAGTATGAGGTATGAGGTCAAGTAATGGATCCGCAAAGGAAAATTGAAAGAATTTCTTAACTCTGAGAAGATACCAGAGCTAACCAGGGATAGGGGGGAGTCAGTTAGAGAAATAGCGAAGGAGACTCCAGGGATAATATACGTCCTTCATGGAGACGGACAGAATGAAGATCAGTCGTACAAGTCCTGCAAGTAGACTCTACTTGATATGCAAACACAAACTGCGGATGAGGATAGACAATCTGCCACTCAAGGATTCAAAGCCACATTCCCACCTTGACTTTTACTGACAAAGACCTCGAAGTAATCTGAGCGCCACATAACGATGCCCTTGTCATCTCGGTCTCCATAGCAAGGGGGGAGGTGAAGAGAGCTCTAGTGGACATAGGAAGCTCGCTCAACATTTTGTTCTACAACGCGTTCCGCAACATGGACCTCAAGGAAGAAAACATGACGATTTTAGAACACCCGCTGATCGAATTCAGCGGGGAGAAATGTTTACCCATCAGAAAGATAAGGATAGCTACGGTGGCAGGAGAATCGCATTTGAGGAATGTCCTATTTTCGGACTTCATGGTGGTAGACGCACCATCATCATATAATCTCATCCTGGGAAAACCATGGCTCCATTAGATGGAAGCAGTGGTCTCCACCCTTCATCAGTGTGTTAAGTATACTGCTAACCACTCAGAATGAACAATAAATGGAGATCAACCTACGACACGAGGCTGGCATTACGCCGCACTGAAACAGATAGAATGCTCCCAGATTAAGCTACATCCGGTATAGCATCCTAACCCAGCGCCGACCCAAACAACGGCAGAGACATCACTTTCTAGCGGTACAAGAACAATAATTTTTTTGCCATGCGAGACGAAAAGGCCAAGGCAAGCGGGAACATGACATTCCGTCAGCGTGGAGATCTGCCCGTCTACAAGGTTTACTCTTCAGCAACTTATGTAACGCCTCGACTTTCCGCTAAATGATTCGTGAGAACAACTCAAATTCACTTCAAGGCCAGGATCAATTTCTCTCCATCGACAGTTAGTTTGCTTTAAGTCATTTGTTTCCCTTTCCATAGTCAATATTGAGTTTTAGTTTTTAAGAGACTTGTGTGATTTGAAATCATTTAAGAAATAAAGGAAGAATTGCAAAAAATAAACTCTATTGATTATCGAAAAGACGTAACAACAAGCATCTTGAGGCAGATACAAAAGACTACATACTACAAGCATCTGAATACAGTGCAACATGAAATAAAAGACTCGCTTAGACAATTCAACTACGAGAAGTAGCCCGCAAGCAAAACCACGCTCCAGCGAACGCGACCCTCAAATTTGGTCAATCTGCGGGGGTACAAAATCGGCAACTGAGAGTCCTGCAATAGGCCACATCCCAATACGGCCGACTCACATGCTCGATCCCACGAAACCGATGAACTTGGGACAAGTATCAGGTTGATACAGGTAGAGCGCACCTTCCGGCTGCTGGGATGCGAGGGGCGTCCAGGAGTTAATGGCCCAATCCATGGATCATGTCCAACTCCTCTTCATCTCGAGATTCCGAATTCAAGTGCAAGGCGAGGCAATGGGGTTAATCGAGGATGACGGAGGCAGCCATCACAGAGTTGGACCAGGTGCTATATATGAAATTAAACATTCAGGAACAACAATAAGGCACCAACACATGAATGTCAAACTCTTCCCTTTGGAGAGAATCTATACTACTTCTCCGCGATGTGAGAAGAAATTACGAAACCTCTAAAGCAATGGGGTGGCCTTTTGTGATAGCACAACACCTATACCTCTAAAGCAAGTATCAATTAATACATAGAAGGAAAATGAAAAATCTAGCACTATTAAGACAGGAGTTGAAATCATAGTTGTCTTAAGTTCACTGAAAGCTATGTTAGCTAGGGAAGGCCAAGTGAAGGAATTTTTCTTCGACAAGTCAATTAAAGTCTTAGAGATTAGGCCATAATTTCTGACTTTCTAATACCCTATGAGCCCCAAGAACCCTTTTAACTGTTTCAGAATTGTTGGGCTAGCTAGTTGGTCATGACTTCTATTTTAGTAAGGCCAGCATTTATGCCTTTAAAAGAAATAATATGGCCTAAATACTCAAGTTGATGTTGTCCATTAGAACACTTGGAAAATTTGGCATACAAACCGTTTAATCTGAGAGTAGCAAAATGAGTTTGAGGTGGACAGGGTATTGGTCAAAAGAGGAGTTGTAGACTAGGATGTCATCAAAAAACACCATAATGAACTTTCTGAGATATGGTTGGAACACTTGATTCATGAGGGCTTGAAAAGTTGTTGGGGCATTGGTAAAGCCAAAAGGCATGACTCTAAACTCAAAATGGCCATGATGTGTTTTGAAAGTAGTTTTGTGAATGTTAGGGGGTGTACCAGTATATTAGCTCGCCATATGGTTCCTCACAACAACAAAGTTGTCACTCAAGTTCTTATTCACTCTAAACTCATCCGTTGAAGATGCTACATGGGAAGACTGGTCACACATATCATTTGTGTTCCCCAACTTCAATCCTTGAGGACAAGGATTTGGTGAAGGGGAGGGTAATGTCACAACTGAAGAAGATGGAATTGCTGAAATAAGTGGTTGGAATAGAAGTGAGAACGTCTTATTAGCCTTCGACTACCATGGATCTTTCTTCCTCGACCATCTTCTCAGCCTTTTCTTCTGCGTAAATGTTTGATTTAGTTGCAAAAGAGCGTTTCGGCTCTGATACTAATTGATAGATTCGAACTTGTAAATAAAGAAATTAAAAACAACGCGATAATTGAAAGCAAATAAATTGACAGTAAAATTGATAAACGACATAAGCTGGTAAATGAAATAAAACTATTATTCAATCAACCAAATAACAATGGGAAACCTATGCCCCTTTTTATTACTAACCTAACTTATAAAACAAGAAACAAACTCTAATAGAAAACTAATGTTAGAATCTGTCATGACTAGTCCACAGAGTACTATATTGTCCGCTTTAGGCCAAAGGTCCGCACGACTTTAAAATGCGTAGCACTTTGTAGATCCAACCTCGTACATATATAACACATTCCCTTCCCTCACCTAGGTGATGAGTGACTATAATCTTCCCTTGGTAGCTCGCCCAACCCCTATTGGGATCCACGGGTCTATTGGGCTTCGTCATCACGGGCCTCTCCCACACCCTCCCCCTCAGGTCTGTCCACACAAGGGTATCATAGTCCACCCCCATAAGAGAGCCCATCGTCCTTGTTGACACACTTTCGGCTAGGTCCGACTTTGATACCATTATGTCACGACCGATTCACAGAGTACTATATTGTTCGCTTTAGGCCCAAGGCCCGCACGACTTTAAATAGCGTAGTACTTTGTAGATCCAACCTCATACATAAATAGCACATCCCCTTCCCTCACCTAGGTGATGTGGGACTATAATTTTCCCTCGGTAGCTCGCCCAACCCCTCTTGGGATCCATGGGCCTATTGGGTTTCGCCATCACGGGCCTCTCCCGCACCCTCCCCTTCAGGTTCGCCCACACAAGTGTATCACAGAACCCTATTACAATAAAATAGAATTTTTAATACTACCTAAAATACTAATATTACTAAAAGACTAATATTGTTAATTAATCCAGTTACATCATACTAAAAGAAAGATATATATGATGGGTTTGATATAAGAAATTTGATGGAAAAATGAGAAAGGAAGTGAGAATTAGAAAATACTAAATGACATAATTGAAATTGAAATTGAACTTTTAATTCATATTTTCTTTTTCATATGTTAAGCAATATTTCAGTGGGTGAAAAAACTTTTCTAATAGATCTGGGAGCGAATATGGTCAATTCCTTGGCACCACTCTACAAGCAATGATATAATCCCCAAGTTAAACATAATTCATGCTTGAGTGTAGGGTTTTACCAATTAAATTCTATCCCTCGCAAAATGTCTCGTTGCTTGTGAGAGACAACTCCCATATTAATTTCACAAGATGTGACTCCTTAACTATAGAGCTTGATTTTGTAGTCTACCTCAATTGTGTCCTAACTATCCAACCAATTTGGAGGGAACAACGGACCAAAATGGTTTTTTTATGGTTTAGTTTCACTTAAAACAAGCCTACAACTAATTAAGAAATAAATTTCCATGATTATCTAAACTATTATAACGAGAGTTCCCTCAAATGAACAATGACTTTGTCACTCTTCAACTTGATATTCGAGTTCCCCATTTTGCCCTCACCCCAATTATACAATTCTCATCATATCCCCATCCCTCTCTCTAATCTCTCTTCATCCTATCCTTTCCATTTTCGTCCTATTCTCCATCATCGTTGTCCTACTTCATCCTCATCCCCCACCTTCCCCTCTCTATTTCATAATTACCTCGACCTCCCTTATTCATTTCTCTGTTTTGCAACCACCTCGCCCCCTTCTTTCTCTGCCCACCTTCCTCTTTCCCTATTTCGCAACCACCGCCACCACCATTCTCAGTTAGCCTCAACCTACCCATTTACAATCTGAAATGACGACCATTTCCACTATCTCATCCACCTCTGCTGGTGAAGAACCCACTACCACTAGTGAAATGCCATCCATCTGGAATTCATCCCATCATCTATGTTTTTTTTCCCGCCGCTGCCTTTGCAACTCTGCCCAACCCATCTTTATTCCACCGGCCTTTCACTATCAACCCACAATAATCATTCCATGCCTGTAATTATCATCATCAATCTACCACCGTAACAACTTCAATTGAATAAAAAGTGGCACCCCACCCACTCAATTGAATCAACTCGATCTCAGTTTCTGTACAACTCAAACACCCAATCAAAATTTTAGTTTCTTTGTTGCTATTTGATTTTAAGATTGAACACAAGAAAGAAGAGAGTAACATCACCCATATAAAATGGGCTTTAGTTGGGCTCCAACAGTTTTAATATATATTATCCGTTAAAATTTATTTCAAATGTTAGGTTTTACTTTTTCTTTTTCATGCAAATATAAATAAATTACAAAACTAAAAATGTTCTCAATGATATTGATGCAGTCGTTTTTTGCTCCCTGCTCTGACCTTGATCTGTAAACTTGTTGACCTGCACAAGGAATGCACGTGAGCCATAGACCACCGTTATAGTGGCCAATGGCACTCCAATGCTTAAGTCAGACAGTGATCTGAGGAAGGTTTGATGCTGTAAACATGAAATTTGTAGCGTACCTTAGCTTACCAACCCCATGTCTTATTTAGAGTGTTGGAGTCCTGGTTCGACTAGGCCATCGATGGCATAGTCTAGGGAATATGATCCGCGTAGAGATCCTTTTCTAATTAAGAGTCATGTCTGGAATATGCTTCCTAGTTGGAAGAAAAGAGTGGCTGTAATTGCCCGTCCGAAGCTGAGGATAGTTGTAAGACACGTGGGCCTAGCAAGATGTAAGAATTCCAGTCCGTTTGGCGGACTGCATTGGGCGGGCTCAGAATTGCAAGGGCCGGATCAGTGTTGAGCTGACGCTAGGGCATATCTTTCCTCGAGATCATCATGACACGTGTATGACGCAAAGTTGGAACCATTTTGGTTTATCATCAACTACTCCCCCTGAGTTAGTGGGTCATCACATAAGTTCACCAAGTCATTTCTTGAAAAGATACGCCGCTCATAATGATTGAGTCTAAATCATTGCGTGAGCTATGCACTTCATTAATTGAATATGTGTCAGTTCAGTGGAAAAGAGGCGGGAACTCAATCCATATTTAGGTCATCTTTGTGTGGAGACTAACTCTTCTATTTTCAAGCTTGCAGAGATCTTGCTCTGTTCATATTCTGATTGAAAAAAATTGTTCATCTTTTTCATGGCTAACCAAAACCTTCTTGAAGATGCAACTTTGGCCAAGGGCCTTGAGTTTTTCAAAGACAAGTTGCTTTATGAACCGGGCCTCGCTGAAATCAATGTGAAGTTTGAGGTCCTGAAGACCTGCCATTATATGCTCTGAAGGATATGATCAGACACCAATGTTGTCGCCGCCGGGGTTCATCTGCTTGCACCGTAGGATGCTCCAAATTGGATGTGATTTGGGACTTCCTTGGAATTCCTCTAGCCCAATTGGTGCCTAATGGGTACAAGATCATTTTTTATCATTTTGATTAGGGCAAAGGAAGTTGGTGTCCATGTGACTTCGCGAGTGATCTAGTTGTGGACTTCTCCTCGGTTTAACGATCACACTGTCTGTAAAATGACGTCGCTAGCTTGCTTTGAGAATTTGCCTGATGACTTCAAGTCATGACAGAAGTATTGCTTGTTGGCTCCTGTGGATTCAAAGTACTTTCAGTTCAAGGGTCATCGGCTCGAACGAGACTTTAAGCCACTCCGTAAGTATAACTTTTTCTTTCGATTTCGTTGCACTTGGTTGTATGCTGATCGTTGCTCATGTTTCATCACAGGACGATTTCCCACTACTACTCTTACCCCAGAGGAGCGAAACATTCCACAACTTGCCAACGAAGAATGTGGTGGAGGTCACATGTTCTCAATTTTATTCGCAATGGGCTATGGGACAACTTGCATGTGGCCCCCATGCTTTACCGATCATCACGAGTTAAGTTTGAAGGTGGGGCCCCTTCTAGCAAAAGGAAAGCCGCCAGAGTCAAGTTTCCTGATTCGTATGATGGGGAGGGGTTGTCTGAGACGCTTGCATCCTACGTGAGTTTGAAGAAGTCCCGTGTTAGAACTGGGTCGTCTACAAAACAATCTACTCCAGTAAGTGAGGAGCGTGAACCTGATAGACCCGTTAGGGCGGCGGTCGATGTATCCAGTTAGGAGAGTGACCACTTGCGATTAACAAGGGTTGAAAATGTGTTGAGTCTTAGTGTCGCACAAGTGGAAGCTCTTAGCGAGCAGCTGATGCTAGTCGCAATGGCAGCTTCTACTGGTGTCGATCCGCCTAGGACCATTCCGATAAAAGGTTCATGTGAGGATCTACCCGAGGTTCTGGAATCTGATCGTCCCACTGGTGGGCTGTCTAATAGTGGCCATGGTGACACAGGCCAAATTTTTAATAGTCCGCATTATTTTTCGCCTTGCTCCAAGCTGTATCTCAAGGTGTTGGAGGGTCTGTTGGACAACTCGCTTCCTTATCTTCTTCTAGATCTTGCTAAGTTGTCTCACACTAAGGGGTCAGCTGCTGGTGACAAAGGAAATGATGCGAAAGAGGGACTGGGAGCAATGGTGACTACAAAGGGTGGTGCTGGCGTAATTCCCCATCCAGGAGAGCTTCATCTGGATGCTCAGATTAGTCTATTTGCCTCTAACTTAGTAGAGATGAGTATTCAGGTCTGGCACTAGGAGGTTGATGTGGACTATGCTTCGAAGAAGCATATAAGCAGGCGTCAAAGCTGGCTAATGGATCATGCTCCAAAACCTGAGGAGGATATGCTGGAAGGGCATATGGATAAGGGTTTAAAATACCTTATGTTGGGGATATCTCACTCAAGCTAGGTGGCCGTTGCTAGGACGGAAGTCGAGGCAACTCGTGAGAGGGTGTACACCATGGAACGTGTCTTCTTGCACATGTAGATGTTGTATTTTGACACTCTTTATGAGATTGAGTTGCTGAAGAAGAAGGCTAGAACGGTCGGTCTTTGTTGCTGGGGCTCAGAAGGTTTGGTTGGACGCTCTTGAGTCTGATTTAGCAGATGCGATATCCGTGAGAGACAAATTATAATAGGAGTTGGATCTATCTCGCCGTGATCTAGAGGCTGCACAGGAAGCTGCGGTTGAGGCGTGTTCTGAGCTGAGGTCCCTTGATGAGGAGAATGCCTTGAAGGAAGCTGATTGGGCTGTTAAGAAACAACAATTGGAGTCTGATTTGGAGTTCAATGCTTGGGAGGCAAGAAAGGCTGAGGACCAACTTGAATTGGAGAAATATGAGCTCAGTGTTGTAAAAACCAGTTTGACCACAGAGCAATCTCAGGTTGATGCGTTGATAGGCAAGTTGGAGCGTGAACTTGCTGGTGCGAAGGTGAGCGAGGAAGTGCTTCTCTAGGAACATGGCAAGTGTGAATTTCCCTGCGTAGTACATGGTAGATTGGAGCTGTTGGCGCTAATGAAGGAGGAGCATCTGAATAGAACCTTGATCGCTATAAGACGATGTCATATTTAGACTTATCTGTGGTTTCTGCATCATCAAACGAACATGATGCTTAGATTGCGGCGCGTACGGACACAACTCTTGTTCCCTCCTCCGTTAAGCTTAGCTCTTCTGTTTTTGTACCCTCTCCTGATAAGGAGTAGACTTTATACACTTGTACCTTTTTTTTACTATTAATGAAAATAGATTTATATTTAATGCGTTCTATATCCATATTATGTTTGTTTTCCCTTCTGCGCTCTTCTTGTTTCGCCTTGTCATTTTACCTTGGCTTAGGTTGGTTGGGTCAGTAGAAAGTTTAGTGGTCTATCGGTTGCTGAAAGTTTTACCATTTTGTGTTGAAAGTGACTCGGAGTCACTGTTGCTTAGTCACGCCCTGTAATGGGCGTTCCGTAGATGGTTGAGAAGCGAGCTATACTGCCCAGCTATGGCCCATTCTCAAGGTAAGCCGCTGGGGGCTTGTTTTGTCTATCTGACTGTCAGTTGTTGTTGCTGGGATGAGTGAACTTTGAAAGTCGAGCACATGCAATGTGATTAGAAAGTTTGTTTCGAGTTATGTTTAGCAAGATCGAGATGGCATACAATGTAACAGTCACTCGCGCTTGGCAATACTATTTATGGGTCTGCATGAGCGTCCTTTGCTGGTAATAGAATGTTAGCCTGTGTGAGATTGAATACGCTGCTTGAGCTGTGATTTATCTTTGAGTCACCGTTTTAAAAGAGAGCAGTGGTCAAGTGATGAGCCATCTAGGTCTCCCACCTTCTGTAACATCATTGTTCGAGCATGGTGGACTATAGGTTTAGGGAATGATGATTCGGCGATCATGGTCTATTGAAGAGTGATGATCTTGTGGCAAGGTGTCGACATAAAGTTTGGGACTGACTAGTCTCGCACATTTCAAACAATCTACACCCGCGCATGGCGGGCTACAAGTTTGAGACCAGGGGGTTCGGCGACCAGGCTGAATAGCATTTGTCTCGTGGCAAGCCGTCAGAATCAGTTCGGAACTGAATAGACTTCCACCTTCCAAATCATCTACACCCGTGCACATCGAGCTACAAATTTGGGAAAGTTCGGCGGCCATGGTGTGTAGAAGAGCAGTGGTCCTGTGGTGAGCCATCGTAATCAGTTCGGGGCTGACTGGGCTCCCACCTTCCAGACCATCTACACCTGCATAGTGGGGGCTACAAGTTCGGGGTTGGCAATTCGGCGACCATAGAGAGCAGTGGTCCTGTGACAAGCCGTCGAAATCAATTCGAGACTTACTAGGCTTCTACCTTCCAGACCATCTACACCCGCGCAGCGGGGGCTACAAGTCTGAGGTTGGTAATTCGGCGACCATAGTCCATAAAAGAGAAGTGGTCCCGTGGCGAGCCATCGAAATCAGTTTGGGACTGACAAGGCTCCCACCTTCCATACCATCTACACCAGCGCAATGGGGGCTACAAGTCTGGGCTTTGATCAGAAGCTGTCGTTGCCAGTTGTCACCAGTTAGGCTTACTTGATCGAGTTCGGATACCGTTGTCCACGAAGGGGGCAACAGTTTCTGGCGAGTCATTTTCATTAGGCGTGATAGTGCTGATTGGACTCCCACTTCATAAACCATCGACATCCGTATTGGGCGGACTAGGTGTCACGATGAACTAGAAGCCCTCATCATCAGCCAAAGCTGACTAAGCTTGCCTATCCAG
Organism: Berberis thunbergii; assembly: GCA_003290165.1. Lineage (NCBI taxonomy): Eukaryota > Viridiplantae > Streptophyta > Magnoliopsida > Ranunculales > Berberidaceae > Berberis > Berberis thunbergii. Next base: position 124,713 of record QNQO01009690.1, read on the forward strand.
GTAGGGGCTCTGCAAACTACTGGCGTATGAGCCTGTGTCCACGAGCGGAGTGCATTGTGTTGAGTTATGAAGAGACAAGAGTACCTTGAATCACCTAGCGGTATGTAGGTGTGATCTGTGTGTTAGGAATGACTACAGTTTCTAATGTTCGTGTCAGGCACGTGATAGAATACTGTTTGAATAGTGGGTGGAGTCCATGGGCCCATAGAGTGAGAGATAGGGTTCTTTGTACACAAAATACTACGTGTACAATGTAGATTGCATGGTAGCTTGTGTATGGCTTGGATTGCGAGACGATTGAGTATCAGTTATTCTCCCTCAATTAATGGGGTTGGATGCAACCCCATTGACTGGACGAACGTGGAATTGGGTAGTATCCTTGGGAACCATCGTCTTCTCATTTTCCATATGGTATTCAATGCAGACAGTTAATGTTGAAACACCTGTTTGGTGAACCATTATGTCTATAAAATGGTGTTTCTCCATCGTTGTATGCACTATCTTTTGCAAAACGTATCTTTTGTAATGTTCTTACTTGAAGAAAATACTTTGGTTTTTCATAAGGCTGAAGGGAGATCTCCATGGTCAGAGTCTTCGAATGTTCTGACATTTACGTAGATGAGTCACGGTGATAATCGATGTTATGTGTGGTCATCTGCACCGGGTGATCACCTAGTTGTTTTGTTGAGATCTCGTAATTTCCTTTTGTATTGCGAAGAAAATGTATGGTATCCCTCCCAAGGGATGAGTCTGTCGTTTATGTATTGTTGTTTCGATGTTACCATGTGCTGATATGCTCGAACGTATGCGGTTCCTGCTGCTAGCTTATGGTTGGTCGAAGTGTTGGCAGATATGTGATGCTTCCGGGGGGGGGGGTGTATCTCTCAGTCACCTTGAGTATCACACATGGGAAAAGTGTCATCGCTTGACATCACTATGAAACCTTGACCGCTCTATCGCTTGCGACCATCTTCATCTGCCTTTTTCTACTTCATTCGGGAGGCCAAAATTCGTTAAATGAAGTCTGCAACTTGTTGCAAGGTCTGTGTTGTCATTGTCGGGTCACTTTCTGGGGGCAGTTTGGCGGAGTGATCAGCTGCTCTGTATTCTCAACACCTTTTCACACTTTTGTCCTTGATTTTTGGGCATGGTTTTCGGAAGAGTCGTTGTGCGAAGTTTACTCGGGGTACCTTCACTCTCTTCTCGCGTTGGACTGTTTAAACAAGTCTTTACTTTATCTCACATCATATTCAGATGCTCGTAGTATGTAGTCTTTTTTATCCGCTTTAGGGCACCCATTATTACATCTTTCCAATAATCAATAGAGTGTGTTTCCATAATTCTTTATTTATTTCTGAAATGATTGCAAATCGAACAAGTTTCTAAGAATTAAAACTCTACATTGACTATGGAAAGGAAAATAAACAACTGAATATGACTAATTGTTAGAGGAGAAAAGCCGACCAGACCCTGAAGTGAATTCGCATGGCCCTTGTTGGATCGTTGATACTTTATGTGGACTGTTGAGCTTCATTGATGTCACTGAGGCTACTGAAGAGTAAACCTTGTGTGGGAGTTATTTTCTGCTTCGATAAAATGTCTCCAGCTTGCATTGACCTCTTCGTTATGGTGGGTTGAAAAACGCCTTGCTTCTGCTTCGCTTGATTGTCCTCCATTTCTGAAATTAGCCACCGTAGTTGGGATCTCGTACGAGTGGAGTTGGCATCCACAGTCGTAGGATCTGACTCCATTTCAAGTTGCGATGTAGGATTCGGTTGGAATTGAGAACATTCTATTTGCTTTAACACGGCATAATGGCAGTCTTGTGCCTTAGGCTGGTCTCCACATATCATTCCTTCAGAGTGGTTAACAATGTACTTAACGCACTGGTAAAGGGTGGAGACTACTGCATCCATCTGGTGGAGCCATGGTCTTCCCAATATAAGATTGTAGGTAGATGACGCGTCTACTACCATGAAGTCTAGAAACATGACCTTTCTGAGTTGTGGCTCTCCTGCCACTACTGCTAACCTTATCTTCCTGATCGGGAAGCATTTTTCTTCGCTGAATCCGATCAGCGGGTAGTATGAGGACGTCAGGTTCTCATCATTGAGGTCCATAATGTGGAACGCATTGAATAATATGACGTTGAGTGAGCTTCCTGCATCTACCAGAGCTCTCTTTACCTCCCACCTTGCACCGGAGACCAATATGACAAGAGCGTCATTGTGCAGTGCTCAGACTCCTTCGAGGTCCGTGTTTGTAAAGGTTAAAGTGGCAATGGGGCTTTGCACCCTCGAGTAGTAAACACATATGTCGTCATCTGCAGGTTGAGTCTGCATCTCCAGTAGAATCTGCTTGAGGGTCCTATTTGACTAGTCTTCATCCGATCCAACTCCATAAAGAACATAAATTATGTCCGGAGTCTCTTTTCTATTTCCTTTATTGACTCCCCTCGATCCCCAGGTCTTTTCGATTGCTACTCGGAGCTCAGAAATTCCTTTAGCATGCCCTGCAGATCCAGTACTCGATTTTGTACCTTAGACTCTTACAGTCACTAGTGTCATGACCACCTTCCTTGTGGTATGAGTAGTACTTGCTATTGTCACGTTTGGAGGGATCTCCGCACTACTTCAGGGCCCACTTCAGATCTTCCCAGCTTTTCATGGAATTCAAGACGTTGGATAGGCCAGATGTGAGGGGGGTACAGCCCTGGATCCAACGTAGTTGGATGCTTTTTCAGGCCTGGCCCGGCCAGGGTTTGACCTGTTGTCATTGCGTTTTCGCTTTTTTTTCATCCTCACGCCTCCTTCCCTCCTTTATGTCTTTAGAAGCGGAGGGTTTCTTATCACTTTCTGTTTCCCTCTTCACAGTTTTCAACTCTTCAAAGGTGATGTACCTCTGGATGCTCGATGAGTTTTTCCATATATAACGAGGGTTCCAAGGTGAGGCACTCATAAAGCTTTTCTTCATTTAGGCTCATGGAAAAAGTCGTTACGACTGTGTCATCGCTGCAGCCATCAATGAGTGTCAGCTCATCGTTGAAGCGCGTGACAACTCTCTGTGTGTCACATTGGATCTCTATTTGAGAGAAAATATGTAGTGTGGCCATTTTCGGAGGTGCTGACTTCCTACAAAATGCATCAGGAACTCTTTCGCCAGTGCCTTGAATGAGTCGATCGACTTCGGTGGGAGGTTGTGGAACAATGTTAGTGTTGATTTTTTAGGCTGGTGGGGAAGGTTTTGCACATGACCGACTCAGATCCTTATTTGAGTGCCATTATATTTTGGTAATGGCGTAGGTGGTCGAACGGGTAGATGGTCCCATAGTAGAAGTTGAGATTTGGAGGCGTGAACTTAGTTGGAAGAGCCTGGATCATGATAAGGTCCATGAACGACTAAACAAAGAGACTGTACAACACATCTAGGTCGTGCGCCCCTCGGCGGAGGGGATTCTGAGGGTTGAGCCTCTCTACCCGAAGAGACGATTCCGCGTTAGCTGTGCCACCTCCTATTATCCATAAGAACTAGCAGGGGCTTGACTCTCTTGTGTTTGCTCTCTGTTATCTTTTAGAGATGGAAGCTTGTGTTGCTCCTAATCTCCATTAGCGGGTGGAGGGTTCTGCTGTATGAAAGCCTCCACTACTTTGGCGATTTGCTATATCTGAGACGACAGTAAATCCATCCTAGGGTCTGTCGTGGTTAGCGCGGGGACGTGAGTTTGTTGCTCGTGTGCCACCGACATCACTGAGAGCGGTGGTATAGTGCCAGTTTGGGCGTTTGACGTGTCCCCTTGTTCTCCATTATTGTGTGATCGGGTGGTCACCATCTCTTAGTATTCTGAGGAGAGATGATAATAGTGAAAGGTTAGGAACTTTGTCATCACCACGAACGATGCCAACTAATGTAGTTGTTTTCCGCTCTATGTTCTGACCTTAACTTACAAACTTGTTGACTTGCACAAGAAACACATGTGAGCCACGCACCACCGTTGTGGTGGCTTGGCTAATGGCACTCTGATGCTAATGTCAGAAGGAATCTGAGGAAGGTGTAATGTTGTAAACAGGAAATTTGTAGCGTACATTAGCTTACCTACGACATTTCTTATTTATAATGCTGGAGTCCTGTTTCGACTAGGCCATTGTTGGCGTAGTTTAGGGAAGATCATCTGCGTAGAAATCCCCCTCTAATTAGGAGTCGTGTCTGGAATATGCTTCCTAGTTGGAAGCAAAGAGCCACTGTAATTTCCTGTTCGAAGATGATCTTCGAGATACTTGCCTTAATAGGGCTTACGGATATTGAGGATAGCTGTGAGACACGTGGACGTAGCAGGCTATACAAATTTGGGTTTGTTTGGCGGACTGTATTGGACTGGCTTAGAACCGTATGGGTCTGATCAATGTTGAGCTTATGCTAGGGTCTATCTTTCTTCGAGATCGTCATGACATGTGTCGGCATAGAGTTGGGACCGTTTTGGTGTATCATCAGATATGATTTTTTTTATTTTTAATTATGACTAAAAAATTTACTGATTTCATAAAATAATAAATATAAATCAACAAACAATTATAGGATAAATATAAAACACTATTACAGTTTCTTCTCAGCTTGCCCTCCCTAATTCAAACTATTTACAATAAAACCAACATTTAAACATTAATTAATTACACCTAAGTCACTAAAATAATTTATATGACCCCCCAATAGCTATAAACAATAAATAGGTCCTTACGATGAATATTAACAACGTATTTGTATCCTTTCAATATAAACTACTAGTATAGTTTCTTTTCCAGTTTGACTTCCCCAATTCAAACTATTTACAATCAAAACCAATCCATCTAAACATTAATTAATTATACCTAAGCCCCTAACATAATTTATATAACCCCCATTAGCTATTAACTAAAAATAAGCATTCACGTCTATATTTGTGGCTCTACTACTTTGCCCTCCTCATTTCATACTTTTTACAATCAAATCGATCCCCAATCAAACATTAATTGACCCTTTTCTCTATACTTGGAAATCTTTACCTGAACTTTGATGACAAGGTCAGATTCTCCTATCTATGGCAGTAAAAGATGAGTTTTGTGTCTATGGTAGTAAAAGATGAGTTTTAGATGGCTTGAATCTATAAATGGACCCATGCTTGACTGACTCACTGCAGTGGGTTGTTGGGTTCATAGGTTTTTAAAATTACAATATTTCTTGATCGTGTATATTAAAAATTTTATTTTTTTACCCCCTAAAATTGTAATTTTTACTGATTGATTTGTTTCAAAATAAAATAAAATGTTGAATATACATCCATGTAATGCCTTCCACCCCTAGTATCAATAATTAACTTTCCAAGTGTTGGCACTCTCTCCCAAGCGTGGACTCTTCATCTTCCTTACACCTGTTAGTATGGGTTCGCCCCCTTTCTCACTTATCTTTTATTTATTTATTTAATTTTTTATTTTGGTCTCATCATCGAACAAACTCCAACATCACTACTTGTAGTGTTAACAATCCATAATTACAACATTTAGTTTATGTTCAAATAATCAACTTCAACATTTCTTTACTAAACTCAATTCAATGTTATATAATTTGATATGATATTTCAATTTTATCCAGAATTTGGTTGTTGATTTGAGAGGGTGATTGTCAACTTCGTCATCTTCCATGAATAATTTGTTGAGTACGCCTAAAAGGAATTTCGTTTACACAAATTCCTTTTGGGCATACTCAACAAACTATTTTTGGAAGATGACAAAGTTGACAATCTATGATTGTTACCCTTACTATCTATGATTGTTTTATGATGCAATACATACATTAATTTACAATTCTTTCTTGAAAATTATGATGTCACGAGGTTGATGATGTTGACAAAATCTTTAAAATTAGACTCAATGAGGGTTAAATGATCTAGGGAGACCATTATGAATCTAGTGTTTTCATATGGTCAATGAGTCAAATAAGGACAGTGAAATGCATATTGGTATGCCATTTAATGGTGAGAAGAAAGCCTACAATTCTCAATGAGTGAGGTTAGGGAACCAGGTTTTGCAATCATGTTTTGTAACCAGGATGATGTGTCATCGTTAGAGGAAATTTTTTACAACATTGAGATACACACAAACACTTTGGGAATTTCATCATTCTTTTAAGATCACGCCACATCACCATGGTTACAAAATCTAGTTGCAAAAAATGGTTTTCTAGCATTTTTGAATCTCAATATATGTATGTAAGAAATATTTGATTTAGTATAAGAAAACATAAATTCTATAAGCTCCTATATGGGAGACTCGTTCCGAGACAACTATGTTGTTCTTTTGAAGGGAAACCCAGCAAATAAAAGTGACTCTGAAAAGGCAATATGTAGAACTGGATGTCGAGCTATGGTTCAGCTTAACATTTGAGATGATGAATTTTTTATGTGATGAAACTTATTCATAGTCGTGAATTAATACCTCCAAGTAGAGTACGTTTATTGCAAGGTTCCTGAGCAGGAAAATTTGATTTTTAGTTTGCACATGAATTAGAACAGGTGAGAGTTTTTCTTCAAAATGAAGCTTGAGGATCTAAAATTTTTAACGCAATCAGATCATATTGCAAAATTTTTTATTAGTCGAACTTGCAATGCATTTCTAATGAAAGGGTTTTGTAGGAAATAAAAAGAAGATAATAATTTTTTGTTCAATGAGAATTAATGTCGATGATGTTGAAAATTTGGTTTTTAAAAATAAAATAAAATGGGTGTATACTTGGATTTGAACACTGGACCTTTCTCCTATTTTGATCTATGGATCACTCTCTAATTTTAGTCCCATATCTATTATAAAACTCTTTGTGGTAGAGTTTACAAGGAGATTGTTAGGAATTGGGCTTGGGGGTACCACTCTTTTATGAGGAGGGGAGAGATAGACTCTCGCGCCTGCCACCGTCCGTCCGATCGGGTCGGGTCATTTAGAGAGCAACCCATTTCTTGCTGAAAATTTATTTAAACCAAAATAAACTTTTGAATTTCTGAAGAGGGACTGAATCTAGACGGGATGTATCTAGACGTCTCTCTAAAACACACGTTTGGCATAAGTCGTGGCGGGATTCTGACTCCACGATTTGATTTTTTCTCCACGCGATTGATGCCAATGTATATAGTCTGTATTTCACTTTCGAATATATGATTTTCACTCTATAAATACCATTTTGATTTAGATTTTTAGATACAAGAAAAAATATGAAACAGAGTGTTCTTCTTTCCAAATCAGAGAGTATACAGTTCTGAATCAAAGAAAAGTTTTTGCAAACAGTCTTCGTGTTTACGATCAGTTTTTGTTTATCGAGTTTTTTCTTTCTGCTAATTTATATCAATGGTATTGGTGATTCTGAGCAAATAAGGAGATTAAGGGTGAACAACATTCCGTTCATCAACTGTGCAATTGTTTGAACGAGACAGAGAAGATTATGGGCTGTTTTATCCTTGAGACGGCGGGGCTAATACATTGCTTGCACGATTTTGGGCAGAGCCGTGAAACGTCTTAAAGAGAGCAACCTAGTCCCCGACTCAACCCATGAATAATTGGTACCTTCGGTCCTAACTTTTAATTTGAATTCATTACAGCAGTTTACACCATTTTAAGACGATTTCTATGTCTGCCATGACTTCTATTACTGAACTTGCTGCAAAAGACCTTAATAGGCCCTTCTGTTTTGATGGCCAACATTTTAAAAGATGGAGACAAAAAATGTTGTTCTTCCTAACAACACAAAAAGTTGCATATGTTTGTAATACTGAAAAACCTAGACTGCCTGCTGAACCTGATGATACCCAAACTAAAGAATTAGACCGTTGAATTGAAGATGATTTTTTGTGTAAAATTTTTATCCTGAATGGTCTTTCTGGTGATCTATATGATTATTACTGTTCTAAAAATACTGCTAAGGATATTTGGGAAGCCCTTAGGAAAAAATATGACACAGAAGAGGCTGGCACAAAGAAATATGTTGTCAGTTGTTATCTGAAGTTCCAAATGATTGATGACAAGTCTGTGGAAACCCAATCACACGAGCTTCAAAAGATTGCTCATGAAATTATATCTGAGGGAATGACTTTAGATGAGCAATTTCAAGTAGCTGTTGTGATGGACAAATTTCCCCCTAGCTAGAAAGATTTTAAGAATGTCCTTAGGCATAAAACCAAAGAGTTTTCCCTAGAAAGCCTGATTACTCGACTTCGTATTGAGGAGGAAGCCAGAAAACAAGATCAGAAAGATGAAGTTCTGATTATATCAAACCCAAAGAAATCTTACCCTGAGTCTCTGAAACCCAATGGAAAGACAATGAAAAATCAGAATCACAATAAAAATCGGAACAATCAGAATCGGAACCAACAGAACCGGAACAACCTGAACCGCAACCATCAGAATCAGAATCCTCCGCGAAATCAGAATGGACTAAAACATTTCTCCGAGAATGATTCAACACAGTTCCTATACTACACCTGTGGTAGGCCAGGGCATATGGCCAGGAACTGTCGGAACAGATCTCACCCTACACCTCAGGAAAACCTAACCGAAGACTAACTTATTGCCATGATCTCTGAGATTAATTTTGTTGGTGGATCCGAGGGATGGTGGGTTGACACTGGGGCTTCTCGACATGTCTGCTATGATCGAGAAATGTTTAAGTCCTATTCTGAAGCTGAGGACAAGAAAGTGTTGTTGGGTGATTCCCACTCCACTATCGTTGCTGGAACTGGAACAGTAAAACTGAAGTTTTCCTCTGGAATGACTGTTATCCTGAAGGATGTCCTGCATACTCCAGAGATGAGGAAGAACTTAGTTTCTGGTTATCTTCTGAACAAGGTTTGGTTTACTCAAATTATAGGGGCTGATTTATACACTATCACAAAGAATAATATATTTGCGGGGAAAGGGTACGTTACTGATGGAATGTTTAAGTTAAATGTTGAAGCAAATAAAATTTCTAGTTCTGCTTACATGTTGTGCACTTTTAATATTTGGCATGCTAGATAAGATAAGCGTATTATTAAAAACATGAGTAACTTAGGACTAATTCCAAAATTGTCCTTAAATGAATTGAAAAGTGCAACTATTGTAGTCAAGATAAGATAACCAAAACACCACATAAATATGTGTTAGAGAATCTGAACCTTTAGATCTAATACACTCAAATATATGTGAACTTGATGGTATCTTGACTAGAAATGGAAAACGTTATTTATTATGTTTATTGATGATTGTTCTGATTATACCTTTGTCTATTTTATGAAAAATAAAAGTGATGTCTTTGATATGTTTAAATTATTTTTGACTGAAGTTGAAAATCAATATAATAGAAAAATTAAGAGACTTAGGAGTTATAAAGCACTGAATATGATAGCAGTACCTTCATAGAGTTCTATAATTCTCAAGGAATTATTCATGAAACAACTGCACCATATTCTCCTGAGATGAATGGCAAAGCTGAAAGGAAAAATAGAACTCTTACTGAGTTAGTAGTTGCCATAATGTTCAACTCCGATGTTGCATCACGCTGGTGGGGAGAAATTATCTTGACAGTTTGTTATGTGCTAAATAGAGTCCCCAAATCGAAAATTAAAACCTCTCCCTATGAGATTTTGAAAAATAGAAAACCAAACTTGTCTTATTTGAAAACTTGGGGTTGTTTAGCTTATGTTAGAATTCCTGATCCTAAAAGGAATAAGATTGCTAGTTTGGCATATGAATGTGTATTCATAGGATATGCCATGAACAACAAAGCTTATAGATTCTATAATCTTTAAGATCAAGTTATTATAGAATCAAACGACGTTGACTTCTATGAAAATAAATTTCCTTTTATTTCGAGGAATAGTGGCAGTACATCCTCAAATAACGTACCCTTGATCAGGGTTAATGAAATCGATAAAGCCGCAAAATCTGAGCCTAGGAGAAGTAAATGGAAACGAACTTCTAAAAACTTTGGACCCGATTTACTATGTCTTTTTAGTTGAGGAGATCCCCTTAGTTTTCAAGAAGCTTTATCCTCCATAGATGCCAATTTTTGGGAAGAGGCTATTGATGATGAAATGTACACTCTTGAGTCTAATAGAACCTGACATTTAGTCAATTTACCACCAGGTTGCAAGACAATAGGATGCAAATGGGTATTTAAGAAGAAATTGAAACCCGATGGTAATGTTGACAAATTCAAGGCTCGTCTCGTAGCCAAAGGGTATAGACAGAGAGAAAATGTTGACTTATTTGATACATATTCTCCTGTTACTAGGATTACATCTATTCGGGTGTTAATTTCTATTGCTGCAATACATAATCTAGTATTGCACCAAATGGACGTTAAGACTGCGTTTCTTAATGGCGATTTGGAAGAAGAAATTTACATGGACCAACCTGAAGGTTTTGTTATTCTAGGGCAAGAACATAAAGTTTGCAAACTAGATAAATCACTTTACGGTTTGAAACAAGCTCCAAAACAATGGCATGAAAATTTTGATAATCTTGTTATCGCACATGACTTTAAAGTGAACGAAAGTGACAAATGCATTTACTATAAAGCTGAAAATGGAATTTGCACTATTATATGTCTATATGTGAATGAATTGCTTATCTTTGGTTATAATATCCATGTCGTGAATAAAGTGAAAGCTTTATTGTGTGCGAACTTTGATATGAAAGACCTTGGAGAAGCGAGTGTAATCCTTGGTATCAAGATTACTAGGTCTGAAAAGGGAATTTCTTTGGATCAATCACACTATATAGAAAGTTCCTAAATAAATATAATTACTTTGACTGTAAACCTGCATGTACTCCTTATGATTCTAGTCTAAAGTTGTTCAAGAACACCAGTAACGGTGTTAGACAATCTGACTATGTGAGCATCATTGGTAGTCTAAGATATGCTACCGATTGCACTAGACCCGACATAGCTTATGTTGTTGGATTACTATGCAGATTTACCAGTAGACCTAGTATAGAGAATTGGCATGCAATTGAAAGGGTCATGAGGTACCTGAAGAGGACTAAGAACCTCGGATTACATTATCAGAAGTTTCCCGCTATCCTTGAAGGATATAGCGACGCTGATTGGAACACCCTTTCAGATGACTCCAAAGCCACCAGTGGCTATATTTTCAATATAGCTGGTGGGGCTATTTCTTGGAAATCAAAGAAACAGACCATTCTGGCACAGTCCACGATGGAGTCAGAGATTATAGCACTAGCCACAACTAGTGAAAAAGCAGGTTGGCTAAGAAACCTGCTAGCGGAGATCCCTTTATGGGAAAGACCGATTCCAGCTGTCTTGATCCATTGCGATAGTACCATGGCTATTGCAAAAATACAGAGCCGTTATTATAATGGCAAGAAACGAAAAATACGTCGTAAGCACAATACGGTTAGAGAATTTCTATCTACTGGTGTTGTGATAGTGGATCATGTACGAACTGATGCGAACTTGGCTGATCCTTTGACGAAAGGACTAGCTAGAGAGAAGGTTTTCAAAACCTCGAAAGGAATGGGACTAATGCCCTTAGATTGATGAGTTATTCATGATGGTAACCCAACCTATAGACTGGAGATCCCAAGAAATAGGTTCATTGGGTAATAACAAGTCGTGAATGATATGATGTGAATCATGCTGACAAAATAGCAATCCCATTCCTAGATTAAAGCAAGAATTCCTGAAGCGATTGTAGGATGAGTTAAAAAAACTCTTAATGAGGTCTATACTTTATGTGGAGTGGAGTACCTAACTACAGGAGTACTCTTGATAGACTCACCTAAGTGATTGTGGAAGTTTGGCCGCTTCTTATGGAATTTGTGGGCAAAATTCCTAGAGCGTTCACTATACTAGGATATACGTGCATGGCCGTAAGGCACGAGCTTTTAGACTTCACCCTGGTAAGGTTGTGCGTGTAATGTCTATTAGAGATAGAGTTCAAAACTATGAGTTACTCTAGTATAATCTAAAGCATGAACACTACGCAAAAGTTCAAGTCGAAAGACACTTTTGCTTATGCACAATCTTATATTTTTTAGATTGCTCAATGAAAATTGTTTTTAAAAATCTAAGTGGGGGATTGTTGAAAATTTGGTTTTTAAAAATAAAATAAAATGGGTGTATACCTGGATTTGAACCCTGGATCTCTCTCCTATTTTGATCTATGGATCACTATCAAATTTTAGTCCCATATCTATTAGACAACTCTTTGTGGTAGAGTTTATAAGGGGATTGTTAGGACTTGGGCTTGGACCCCTTGGGGGTACCACTCTTTTATGAGGAGGGGAGAGATAGACTCTCGCGCCCACCGTCCGTCTGATTGGGTCGGGTCATTTAAAGAGCAACCCATTTCTTGCTGAAAAGTTATTTAAACAATAATTAACTTTTGAATTTCTGAAGAGGGATTGAATCTAGACGGGATGTATCTGGACGTCTCTCTAAAACACGCGTTTGGCATAAGTCGCTGTGGGATTCTTTCTCCACGATTTGATTTTTTTTCTCCACGCGATTGATGCCAATGTATATAGTTTGTGTTTAGTTTTCGAATGTACGATTTTCACTCTATAAATGCCATTTTGATTTAGAGTTTTAGATACAAGAAAAAATAAGAAACAGAGTGTTCTTCTTTCGAAATCAGAGAGTATACAGTTCTGAATAAAAAAAAAGTTTTTGCAAACAGTCTTCATGTTTACGATCAGTTCTCGTTTATTGAGTTTTTGCTTCCTGCTAATTTATATCAATGGTATTGGTGATTCCGAGAAAATAAGGAGATTAAGGGTGAAGAGCATTCCGCTCATCAACTGTGCAATTGTTTGAACGAGACAGAGAAGATTCTGGGCTATTTTATCCTGGGGACGGCGGGGCTAATACACTGCTTGCATGATTTTGGGTAGAGCCGCGAAACGTCTTAAAGAGAGCGACCTAGTCCGTGACTCAACCCAAGAATAATTGGTACCTTCGTTCCTAACTTTTAGTTTGATGATCAAATTGTTTCTTTCTCTTGGGCTGATGCAAAGTCAAGGGCCAATTACCAAATTTTTAGTTATGTTATGTGTTTCGAGATATAATTCATTTGGGACAAATAATGAATTTTGTTGTTGCACCACTTTCGAAACCAAGTAACATATATTCGAAATTGGAGTAATTGATTGGGTGGATCAATTTCATGGAACGGTATGTTTATACAATGAGTTCAATGGGACAAGGAACGAGGAGGTACCAATTTTCAATTCCCCCATCCCTACATGTTACTATGCCCCAAAAGCAAGATGAAGGAATACACAAGTAAATTAATCTTTAATCATAAGCAAGGATTGTAATGTTTCAGTCTCCTGATTTTAAGAAATATTTTGATGTGTAAAGAAAAAACGTAAAAATTTCGAGGATGCATGAAATATATATCATGAATTTCGAGGGTCTATTAAATATGTGAAAAAATAATATGTAAATAAATAAATGTGTTAAACACATTAAATGAAACCAAAATACATATAATTAGAAAATCAATGGGTAGTTTCAAAAATCAATATTAAAGTAGAAGAAGTGATAGTTAGAAAATTAGAGGGTGGTTTCAAAAATCAATAAGTAATTAGAACAAATGATAAATAGAAAAAAAAACATCAAAATTTATTAAATAAAGTTTTGAAAAATTCCTCGAAAAAATCTAATTTTTAGTAGCTGATTTTTGTATTTTTACAAAAAAATCCAAAATTTACGAAATAAAACCTTCAATTTTTTTGAAAAATTGTAATTTTTTATTTTGCCCTTTTTTCGTAATTTCAAAAATACAAAATCAGCAAAAGATTGTGTAATTTCGCGAAATCACAATCTTTGTTCGCAAGCAACATTTTTTTAATATCAATATTCATTACAACATTCAAATAAATTAGTAAATTTCACCAATACCAGTTGATGCAATCCCGTTGACCTGCTGACCTGCACAAGTAACACACGTAAGCCGCAGACCACCATGGGATGGCCGATGGTACTCTGATGCAAAAGTCAGATAGGGCTTTGAGGAAGGTGTAATGTTGTAACAGAAAATTTTTAGAGTGCCTTAGCTTACCAACCTCATGTCTTATTTATAGAGCAAGAATTTCTGGTTCTACTAGGCCATCGTAGGCGTAGATTAGGAATGAGATCTTCATGGAGATCCCTCCCAAATTAGGAGTCGTGTTATAGGAGGGAAGTTCCTTGTTAGCTCCGTGCTCCTAGATACGCGTGAGATAATTTCCAATCCAAGAGCAATCCGTCCTAGATACGGAGTTTCCCCGGTAGTCTAGTCTGTGCTTACAAGCCTGATGATGACAACACGCTAAGGGATCGTTGCTCTCCAACTGACACTGATCATCAAACTTACCATGTAAGCTTAGTCAGTTCACGACAGATGATGACGATATCTAGTGCCCAACGCCTAGTTCGTTGCACACGGGCGACGATGGCAAGGAAGTGGGAGTCTAGTCAGCGCTCGCATGCCTAATGACGTTGACTCCCAAGGGATCATTATTATCCATCGCCGAACTTACCATGTAAGCTTAGTCAGTTTGCGACTGATGATGACGACTTTAGGTGCCCAATGCCTAGTCTGCTGCGCGCGGGCGACGATGGTCAAGGAAGTGGGAGTCTAGTCAGCACTCACATGCCTGATGACAATGAATCGCCGAGGGATCATTGCTCTCTAACAGACAATGATCGTCGAACTTACCAGTTAAGCTCAATCAGCTCGCGATCGATGATGACAACTTTAGGTACTCAACACTTAGTCCGCCACGCACAGATGACCATGATTGGCGGGTCGATGTCTTGTCGACATTACTACGCACAATGATGATGACTAGCTGAACGATCGATAATAGTTTTTGGAACATCTCAGCGATCAACTCACAATATGCGGACAACAACGGCTCACCCATAAACAATTATAGCCAAAAGCATTCAGTTTCGATTCAACTCAACTGACAAAGAAAATCGTTATACCAGCAGCTGGGCTCGATAGTACTAATTCCACGATATGCGAAACTTCTAAAGAAAACATAACAGTACAAGACAAAACAATGCTTTCATTAAAATTTGGTTTGTCCCGGGAAGGATGTTGCAACTATTTTAAAGATGGAAGAGGGGAAACAACTTCCTCAGCAGCTTGTCCTACGGAGCCAGAACCGTCATCTCGCAAGATGGGCTGAAAGCAGCCCTCCTATAACGAGCGAAGCCAAGGTCGATGTCAGGATGCTTTTCTCTGATAAGCTCCAAAAACTCTAATCTGCTCCAAATGTCTTCTGACAAAATTAACGGCATCCATCCCAAAATGGTGAAATCCATCGCGCTTACCAAGGCAACATAGTGCGAACGATCCTCTAGCAGTAAGTATTCTGCCTCGCTAACACCGCAAACCCCTCAGCGACTTCAGACTCAAGCTGTCATCGAACGATGACCCATTCTGTCTCCGCTCGCTTCCTCTCAGCAACTTGGGTCGCTAGATTGGACGACCAGTTGTCCACATCAACATCTAAGTACTCCAACTCGGCCCGAGTCCGCCCAGTTCAGCACGGGTTGACACCAAATCAGATTTGGCCGACCACAATTGAGATCTTATGTCCAAAAACTCCCTTTCGAAAGTAGACACTACGGTCTGCACGACTCCCAATTTCACGACAGTACCAAAATTTGCAGCCAACCAATCAAGGAATCCACACGGTAAAAAGCATCCGAATATGACACTCGCAAGTCTACACATTGTCCAATGTGCTCTCCCTCCGAGTCAACAGGGGGAATAATATCATCAAGCAAGAGACGATGACCTTGTGAAGTTGTCGCCTCAGCAGAACACAACAGCCCAAGAGTAGTAATTGCATGGTTAAAGGACTTCCTCCTTTTCGGAACAACAACAGGAGACACGCTACACTCCAATTATGCTAACCTAGTCGGGCTAGGCATGACCAGACTCCTCTTCCTCGAATGACGACTAACAACCCCTTCAGCTGGCAAACCACACGCAGCAAGAACTTCATGAGAACACCGTAGCAACCAACTCCACACGACATTACCTGGCATTATGATCTCCTCAACGGACATCAATGGAAGTTTGATAAACTCCATTTCTATCCATTTTTACTCCTCATTGAAAGTCGAGACTGCAAACGTCCCTAACATAATGACATCAAACTAGCGTCACATTTGAGAATTGAAGAATAAAACAATAATAACGAAACTTACGAAGGTCAAACTGGAAAGATCAGGGGACTTGATGACCCCCAAGCCTAAAGTACGAAGAATTCACCAATGCTAGAAACCAATACATCTCCCAAGGTTCAATGTCATCGGCTACTGAACGCAAACAGACAGGGCAATTTAGTATGCAAAGGCCCCTGAATCTAATCGAGTGGCGGTCATATGATAGACTATCGCCGGGGTCAAACGAAGGCTAGCATCTTGATCTCTAAGAAGACTCGCAATCATAAACTTGAAACCGCTCAAAACCATTTGAACGGGAGGCATGCGAAGAGAAAGGAAGAAATGCCAGACGTCATCAGGCACTGAGAATCGGAGCCCTGACTCAAACATGCCTCCATGCAAACTTATATACCCCCGAGGGGGTGTAGTTGAAGCCAAATCTAAGAACGCAAGAAGGATTTCCAGATCCCTTGGAATACGGTACAAACTTTGAATCTTGATTAACTTGATTTCGTCTACCAGGCATCCTCAAAAAGCTTGAGGCAAGTAAAGGATAGAAGATCCTTGGAAGTAAGTTCCACATTATCTGCCATCGATAGAAAGAATGAATCAAACTTTACAAAAACACGATTGCTTGAAGAAACAACACAGATAAGAACAAGTGAAATCTTCCGTGAACTGGCGAATATTTATAGATAAGACAAATCGTAATTTTTCTCCTTGAGCAGTCGTGTACCCATTAACGCTATGGGCCGCTCGAGATAACGATTTGGGTTCAATCATCATGACGGTACAATTGATTTTCAGAGAGTCAGTGGACTGACTAAACTCCCCACTAACTAGGGGGAGTAGTTGATGATGCACCAAAATGGCCCCAACTCAGTGCCATACATGTGTCATGATGATCTCGAGGAATAACAGGCCTTAGCGTCAGCCCAACACTGATCCGACCCTAGCAATTCTAAGCCCGCCCAATGCAGTCCGCTAGACAGACTCAAATATTTACAGCTTGCTAAGCCCACGCGTCTCAGAACTATCCTTAATACATGTAAGCTCTGCTAAGGTAAGTATCTAGAGGATCTACTTCGGACAAGTAATTACAACATTCTTTTTCTTCCAACTAGGAAGAATATTCGATAGTACATATCACATATGGAGACTTCTACTTATAGACTATTCTCGGAACGAGAACTATTTCTCGCGTATCTAGGAGCACAAGGCTAGCAGGGAAACTTCCCTCTACAGCACGACTTTTAATTAGAGAAGGATCTCCACGAAGATCTCCTTCCCTAAATGGCTTGGTCGAACCAGGACTCCAGCACTATAAATAAGATATGAGGTTGGTAAACTAAGGTACGCTACAAATTCGCTGTTTATAGGATTACATCTTTCTCAGATCCCTATCTGACTTTAGCATCGGTGTATCATTAGCCATCACAACGGTGGTAGGTGGCTAATGTGTGTTCCTTGTGCAGGTCAGCAGGATTGCAGGTCAAGGTCAAAGCAATGAGCCAAAAATCTTTAGGCATTGACAATACTAAGTAATATGACCGTGGTCTTTACAGTACTTGCTCTTGTCACTATTTGACGGGTTGCTCTTGAGTTTAGAGGGCCATTTGATATCCTCCCGACTATTCATGGTGTACAAGATTTTAAACAAATTGGTGTTTGGTGGGGTGTAGGCGTGGTCCTGGAGTTGACATAATTGGTGACCTTGTTAGGTTTTGCGTTATCAGACCCAACCCTGCTATCTCCTCGTCTCCTTTTTGATCTCCCTTCCTCCTCACACCTTTTGTCATCTCCCATGTCCCGGGTCTTGGAGGATTGTTTGGTTTCATTTTCACCTCCTTTCTTGGCCGCTAACATTTCATAAATAATGATGTATTCATTACAACAATTAACGCAATTTTCAAGAAAAAATGTCTTTGACAAAACTCAAAATTTTGTTGAAAAGTACTTTAACGAAGAAAAAATTCGTTAGTTGGTTCATGGAGGCATCCCCGTAGCTAAAGGTATTTGCCAAGGAATTACAGTTTTTGTTGGTAAAAGGGATGCTAAGTCAAGGAAATATTTTGTTGGTAATACTGACAACTACCAAGGAAATTAATTGGTAAAATCCAAACATCGTTATCAACAAATTGTGTGTTGCAAGAACTAT
Source organism: Berberis thunbergii (assembly GCA_003290165.1). Taxonomy (NCBI): domain Eukaryota; kingdom Viridiplantae; phylum Streptophyta; class Magnoliopsida; order Ranunculales; family Berberidaceae; genus Berberis; species Berberis thunbergii. Next base: position 143,056 of record QNQO01009690.1, read on the forward strand.
TTTATTTAACTATGAATTGTTTCTCGAAAAATCTTAAAATCATCAAGGAAAATTGGCGTTGGCAAAGGTAACAACCTTTATCATAGAACTTTTTCGTTTGTAAAATGCATGTATATCAACAAAAGTTGTCATAGGTATTGTTAGTAATTACCAAGGAATTTCATTGTTAAAAATCAAACATCTTTACCAACGATTTATTTTGTTGCAGAAAAGGGTTCATAAATCCAAGGGTAATTTTTGTGGGAAGAGGTATTTACCTATACCAAGAAATTTTTTTTGATAAACACATAAGCATATATACCAAGGAAACACAATTTTGTAGCCAAACAATATACTTTCACCAAGAAAAATCATTCCTAGATAAATGCATAATATATTTAACCATGAAATGTTCCTTGAAAAAGGTTTAGGATAAACAACAAATAGTTAAGCATTTTCCAGGAAAATTTAATGAATACCAACTTAATTTTCGTCAGAAATAGTTTAATACCACGACAAATTGTTGGTTTTATACCCAAAAAAATTGTCTTTAAAAAATATGTTAAAATACTTTAATCAAGGAATGATTTGGTTATAAATTTTCTTTCAATTTTTTGTTGCCAAATTGTTCGACTACTCTTCAACCAACATTGGATATTTTATCAACAATCTTATGCAAAAATTAACTGAATCTGTCTTAGAACAAATCTTGAAAATTAAGTCTAACAATATAATCATCAAAATAATCTTTAAGCTCGACTAACAATCCTACAAACTTCGTATCAATTAAAATTCAATAAATAATTTCAAAAAATCAAGTAAATATTAATTCCGTCATAGTGGAATTCAAAAGTTCTTCGGCATATGCATGCTAAACAACACCCACAACTTGGTTGAGTAGCCAGGAGACTTCGAGGTGTATTTTCTTCAAACGATAATATCTTTTCTAGAGGTTCTCATCGTTGTCGCTCTCCTCGACTCCATTAATATTGCTCTCATCTCTGAAAATGAAACAATCTTTCAATCAGCCAAAAGACTTTAACATTAAAATCTACAAAAAAGCCAACAACATATTAAACAAATAATGAATTGCATATGATATGGTAATCATATGGTAAGCATGTTGGACAAACAAAGCTCATATGGTAAGCATGTTGGACAAACAAATCATCACACAATACAATTGGGCCAGCCAGCCACTGTCAAAGTTGCTGCCAACCTGATTAGGTTGTTGTCATACAGCAGCAAGACTATGCTTCAGATGGGCATGATAGTTGGGGGGTGGGACAAATATGAAGGAGGCAAAATATATTCAGTGCCTCTTGAAGGGACAATTCTGGAGAGCCCTTTTTCCATTGGAGGGTCTGGCTCTAGCTACCTATATGGATTCTTTGATCAAGCATGGAAAGAAGGAATGACTAAAGATGAAGGTGAGAAACTGGTCGAGAAGGTAGTGTCCCTTGCCATCGCTGGAGATGGTGCAAGTGGCGGTGTTGTTCGCATTGCTATTATCAACTCCGAGGGAGTGACAAGGAACTACTATCCTGGTACTAACCTTCCATTATGGCATGAAGAGTTGGAGTTAGATGTTGAATTAGATACTCCTAGCTATTTGATAGATGTTGAATTAGATGCAAGCAAACATGATGAGGTACTGTGGAATGCGAGCCAGTGTTCTAAAAATCGGTCTAGGCGGCCGCCTAGGCGCTAGAAGGTGGCAAACCGCCCAGATTAATGCCTGGGCGGGCAGTCTGGGCGGGGTCTAGATGGGCTAGGCGATCTGGGCGGGCTAGGCGGTCTAGGCGGCCTAGGCGGTCTAGGCGGCCTAGGCGGGGTCTAGGCGGACTCTGGGCGGGGTCTAGGCGGTCTAGGAGATTTTTTTTTATTTTTATTTTTTATTTTTTATTTTTTATTTTTTATTTTTTATTTTTTTATTTTTTAATAAGGTTGATTGTGTTCTTATTTTATTTTTCTTTCCTATTTTTTAGAAATAAACTATTTAATTATTTTTTTAGAAAATCTCGGGAATGTGCTTTGATGATGATGATGATGATGAGGATATGTCTAAATGTAGCGAAATATGATTACTTAATGGAATTCTCAAAGGATCTGCCGGTACCAATTTTACTAATGTAGATTTTATCAAACATAACTGAGGTTATTCATGCAATTTGAAAAAAAATAAAAGATTACACAAATTCAAATTTATATAAAGTACCCATCATGACCAACTTCAGTCATTTGAGTTTTAATAAATTTTGTTCACGATTGTTACTTTTTCATGTTTTTAAATGTTGCATATGTATATTGACATTAAATTGGATGTAATTGATAAGGTATTATGCTTAACTTTTGTAAATTATTAAAGTTATAATACAAAACCTAAGACCGCCTAGGCACCCGCCTAGGCCCCTGGGCGCTAGGCACCTGCTCGCCGCCCGCCCAGCGCCTAGCGATTTTTAGAACACTGATGCAAGCAGTGATCGACAATTTCAGATGAAAGATACTTATAATGCAGTCAGGAAAAGAAATAGGACATTAGATTGGGCTAGCATAGTATGGTTCAAGGGCAATATACCAAGGCATAGCTTCATTACCTGGGTATTAAGTCACGAAGCCTTGAAAACATTGAGTAAACTCAAGAAATGGGGGACTGCGCAACATGACTTGTGTCCCTTATGCAACCAGGACATTGAAACAGAGAAGCACATCTTCTTTAAATGCACGTACTCTCAGCATGTATGGATTAAGATGCTACACTACTTAATTAAGCTATTATAGAAAGATTGCGGGCTGGGAAGAAGAAATCAAGTGGTGTACTGAAAATTTCAAAGGTAACAACATCAGTGCACAACTTAAAAAAGTTACCTTGAATGCCAAAGTTTATTACCTATGGACAGAAAGAAACAATAGGTTATATCAGCAGCAATACTTCACTTGTATTGATTTAGTTAAGCGTATTTACAATGACGTGAGACTAAAATTCAGTGTTGGAGAGCTAATAGTAGAAGACAGTGCTAGGAATAGACAGTTTTTTGGGAGATGGAACCTGGACGCTCTATATAACATTTAGCAACCAATTAAGTGTTCATGGACATAATCCACATCTGGGTGGTATAAACTAAATAGTGATGGTTCGCTGCGAGGAAATACAGGAGGATATGGTGTTGTCATTAGGGATGACCAGGGTGATGTTGTGGCTGCATTCTCTGGATCAGTAATTGGGCACTCTGTGATCAAGCATGAACTACAGGGAGTTGAAGCAAGATTAGAACTAGCTAACTCTAGATGCATTAGAAAGCTAGAAATTAGCACTGATTTAGCCACAGTGTGTGCATACTTAACTACAACTAGGCAGACAACATGTGAGATACGACACACCATCAGCAGGATCAGGAGAATGCTTAGTGATCTAGAAGATCACATTATAAAACATGAATACAGAGAGACTAACAGAGTTGCAAACTCTGGGTAATCATATGGTAATCAGGGTAATCATATGGTAAGCTTGTTGGATTCTAACAGACTCGGGGTAATTTCATTGAACAAAATGAACTCGTATTCTAGATAGTATTCATCAAGGATAATTTCTGACAGTGTGGGGCACATTCATAGGTAGTGGCTATGAGTGTAATAAAGATCAGAGATGCTTAGACATTACATCCTTGAAAAATTGATCCATAGAAGCAACATTAGACTCGAACACTTTTGTATTCATTTCTTGCCACCTAACTCACATGACTGCATAATGAATGAGAGACCAAACTGATCAAACCACCTTGCTTGTACCCGTACAATAAGCTTGGCCCTTCCAATCGTCAAACACATCCAAAATGGACTGCCATGTCATCCAATAAATCTCTCAAAATATTACCACACAAGAGAGCAAAAGTGCCTTCTCAGTTAAACTACTCAGATACTAACAGATACTACTAACATATGCTACTCAAATGCTTCACAATTAAACTACTCAAATGCTTCACAATACTACTCAGATACTACTACTAACAGATACTACTAACAAATACTACTAACAGCTACTACTACTTACAAATACTACTCAAATGCTTCACAATTAAACGACTAACAGATACTACTCAAATGCTTCACAATTAAACTACTCAAATGCTTCAAAATATTTGTTTGCCATGTTCTTGACAAACAAATAGTAAGAAGCAAAACATAATGAAAAAAAAAATTGACTTGGAAAAATAAACATTACCGTGAATGACGCGAGGCTCCAGACAGGTGCGCATGTCCTGACATGAAATTCTGAAACAAATTTTGTATCTGATTCTGTTGGTCCTTTTGCATTTGGTCCACCCGTTTTGATAACTCCATCTCCAGCATAGTTTGTTTCATCCTTATTTCATCTGTCAACTCATCTACCGTTTGCGTAATTGTTGATTCTCTTTTTCAGCATTCTCAGCTCTACGACTAGCACTCGCCTCTATTAAACTACGTTTGGAGCTTGATCTAGCGGTTACCATGATCTTGACTCCATGCCCTAGCCCACGTAGATATCCTAATTTTGTCCCAAGGACCTTAGTCATGATCTCCAATTCACTCTTTTTAGTACCATCTTGTGTTGGTTCATTGTGCATTAGCTCCACATTTTGCTGTGATAACACAATTAAAAGCTGATAAGATACAACTTAAGCACCTATATAATTTAATTTTTAGTCAATTTCTTACCCAATTAGCCTCCGCCGACACGTGAGCCCATTCTCCCATTTTTTGACAATGTACGTTCTTGTAATGATCTATCTCACTAAGCACTTGGCTAGTCTCTGGATTTCGCTATGCAGTTATAACACATTGTAATGAATGATATGTGATATAAGATATGATAAAAATTAACGCAATTGAGAATCTTACCTTATCATATAGATTTCGAACAAATGGCTTGGAATCTGAGGTATGAGGCAATTCACCATTTTTCTTATTCTAAGAATTTATTTTGCTTCTTTTCTGTGTACAACGTCAAACAATATAATGGAATTATATGTGAGGTTTTGTAGTCTATAAGAATATGCCTATTTAGCTTTATCATTTAAAATTGATAATTTATACACAAATATGTAGATTACCTGAAATTTCTCTGAACTAAATCGTTCACAGAGAACTTTCCATTCATCAATTGTAAGTTCTAATGGTGCATTCTAAAGTGCTTCCTCACATGTATCAAACTTCTTATAATGTTTGTATAAGTATGATCGATAATCAGATAGGCGATGTTGAATCTTGTCATCAATAGTGAGAATAACATGAGGATCACTTGTATCAATTTCAAACTTATCCTGCAAAGTAATAAACAACAAATTGAATACTAATATATGTTTTCAATAACAAATTAACAAAAAAAATAATTATAATAACTTAGAACTTGCCTTTAAACATTGATAAATGTGTTCTTTGTCAACCACCTTGACATATCGCCACATATTTGATGTCGGGATCAAAGTTCGAGCTAAAATGTAAACCTCTACAGTAAACTCAGAAGCATAAATACCAATGGGTCTAATGTGATTGCCCGAGATATCAACGTTCACCTTTTACCACCACACGTTAACTTTTGTAGCGATAATCCGCGACTCCTACCACGTCCTTTTTTCTTCATTGATGATGCTATGAAAAAAATTTACATATACTAACTACTTGAACCATTACAGAATTGACAAAACCATGAAAAATAAGAAGAAGTTCAAGCTTACATAAAGTGTTACGTCTGATAGATCTATTCAAATTGATAGAAACCCTTGTCAGATTGACAGAAGATTAGGAAAGAAGTGAAGGGTTCAACTCAGGTTGTGGATATCCAACTCCGGCTGTGATCGGTGTGGCAAATAAATGGATCCAACATTAGATCTTGATCTTCCTAGTGCCATAGTATCCTGTGACATTGATGAACAATAAATCAAAGATTTCAATAGACATTTCATAATAATTATAAACACTAAGAAAATAAAATAATATTAAATATAGCCATATGAAAGAAATTATTATCATAACATTTGAATTTGCACTTTTTAACACCATTTGCAAAAAAAATAAAAATCTTTAAAGTACCTTATTACACAGAACACTACCGCATATAAATCAATATTTCTCTTCTGTGTTGCTATCACTTGGAAATGGTAGTCTTTCATTACTATCGATTATGTCCTCCAACTCATCAATTTCATCATCATCAACTAAAGCCATATTTTGCTTATCATGTATGATTGAGGCTTCAACATGGTTTGCTTGTATATCATTTCTATGCACCAGTACCACATCAATATCATCATGCAATACATTCACATAACCCCCTGTGGACAAGTCTTTTTGATATGCATCACCAAACAATGTTTCATTCGCATGTTCTTCAATATCCTCCTTCTCTAGCTCAGGAACATCATATACATTTCTTGGCTTTATTTTCTGTACTACATGCCAAGAAGTCCCTAATTTAGTGGTACCCTCAAGGTAAAATACTTGTTGAGCTTGGCTTGCTAGGATAAACGGGTCACTTCTATACCATTTATGAGATAAATTGATGCTCGTAAAGTGGGAATTCCATGTTTTTTTGTTTTCGATGTTCCACCAATTACACTTGAACTTTTTGGTGGTAATCTACGTTCTTGTTTACCATCAAACATCATGGGTTTTTTTCGCCAACTATGATTAGTTGGCAAAAAACGATGATGGCCCATGTAACAAATTTTTCTTCCATGCTTCAGTGTTAGTGAACATGTCTCACTATTGCATGTAGGACATGCCATCTTCCCTTTTGTGCTCCACCTAGACAAATTTGCATATGCAGGAAAGTCATTTATTGTCCATAAAACCACTGCATTCAAATGAAAATGTTGATTTGTTGATGCATCATATGCCTGTATACCATATTCCCATAATTCTTTCAACTCATCGATTAATGGTCATAAATACACATCAATATTATTTTCGGGTGCTTTTGGTCTTGGAATAAGCAAACTCATCATGAAAAATGATTCTTTCATACAAATCCAAGGTGGTAAATTGTATGGGGTAAGTACTACTGGCCACATACTGTATGAGGTACTCATGTTACCAAATGGATTAAAACCATTTGTTACCAACCTAAGACGGACATTTCTAGAATCTTGTGCAAACCAATCATGCTCATTGTCAAATTCTTTCCAAGCTTCAGCGTCGGCTGGTGCCTCAAAACATTTTCATCAGAAACATGTTTTTCCTTATGCCATTTCATATCTTTAGCTATATTGCATGACATGAATAACCTTTGCAGTCTCAATTTTAAGGGAAATTGTCGCAACACCTTCTGTGGAATTTTCTTACCCCCTAGCTAGGTTAGACTTCCACCTAGATTCACCACAATTAGGGCACTTTTCTGCATCATCACGCTCCTTCCAAAATAATATAAAATCATTTTTACATGCATGTATACAATTATAGCCAATTCCCAAATCTCGCAATAAGGTTTTCGCTTCATAATGTGATTCAGGTCATGTTTCTTCAGAAGGAAATGCTTTCTTCAATAAGTCAAGCAACATATCCATTGATTTATTATCCAACTGATTTATTGTCAAATGATACAATTTCACAATGAAATTCAACTTAGGGAACTTTTCACAACCAGGATAAAGTGGACATTGCGCATCACCCAACAACTTATTAAAAATTTTGACGTCATGTCGCCTTATTGAATATCATCACTAGTAGATGCTTCTACAAAATCAATGTCCCCAAGTGTTCCCCTATAAACATCCACTAAAACTGGAAGTGATACACACTCTTCTCCATGATATACCCATCAAGTGTAACTACGATCAAACCCAGTTATGATCAAATAATTTTTCACCATATTTGTGGTTTTCAAATATATGTTTTTGCAATCATGACACGAACATCGAATCCTATCACCTTCATCTGCTACGGAACATGCAAACTCTATAAACTTGTCAAAACCTTCTGTATACGTTTTAGAAAACCTATTTTTCTCTTTCATCCAACTTTTGTCCATCTCTAAAAAAATATATACATGAATTTATTAATGGGGGCGGGGGGGGGGGGGGATAAAAAAATAGTTTTTCTCAATCATGAGTAAATTATAAAAGATATACACTTTTCATTGTATTACGAGATTCATCTTCTGGTGTTGAGCATTCATCATATCTGTAATTAATGATATATTTTTATTAGATTCTTTATGTGATAATTTTCTTGTAAATTTGGCTTTCGGATTAAATTCATTGTGGGATTGGACTATTTTCAAGCACACCAGTGGCCTATAATTTGCTTGCTAAATGGGATCCGTAAAACCCCGCTCGCTTCAAAAAATCATTTTTGCAAATACTAAACTTGTTAACAATACAAAACCTGTGAGAAAAGAAAAGAAAAAAATGTATAGCATTAAATGGACAACAGATCCAAATCCCCTCCATCGTCAACTTGTTAAGGATGTCCTTTTTGGTCCCCAAATCTTTGAACTACATTGCTAGACTATGTTAACATAACTACGCGAAAAAGCAACCAAGCTCTTGAACATAAACTTTTTCCAAGGGTGGCAGTTTCATGCTAGAACATGGGGTTTGAATACAAAGTCTATACTAGCTAGGAGGCTTACCTTGATAAAGAAAATTAAAGCAATAAAGAGTCTAGTTACCCATGCTATAAATCTTACATTTTCTTTCTTAATATTTATATGTCAAAAAATCAATTTATCACCATATTCATTCAAAATATTCTTTGAATTTTCTTCGTGTAGTTTCTCAACACACAGAGATCAAAAGGAAAGGCTCTAAATTGACAAAGGCTGCTAAGCAGCACACACAAATGATAATGTTCAAGAGGGTTTGAGAATGGAATCAAACTGTGATAAAAATAAGGAAACACGCAGAAAGAAAGAAATAAGCATGTGTCATGTAGGTGCAGATACATATGTGTGCATGCATGATTCTCGTTGTTGCCTGTTGATTCCCACTAACAAGTAAACCTTCCCGGAGTTGTAGTAATATGAAGACTTGTTCATTCTCACACACTTTCCTCTTCTGTTTCCAAGTGATTAGGCTTTTCGCTTTGGGCCACTAGCTAAGTTTAAATCACCATGGAATTTATTCCCCTTCATCCAAAATTTTTTTTCCTTACCTTTTCCTCTCAATAATGTAGATTCACACCAGTGGTTTGCCATCCTCTGGATTCATGAAATAAGTTTGGATCACATGTACATGTCGATCTTTTATTGCACCTACATGTCACCTTATATATGTTTTGTATAATCGTTACCATGTTTAAAAAAATTTATAAGGTATATATATGTATTAGACATTCAGCAATGAGAGATCACTTCGAGAACAATTTTTTTTTAGAAAATTGACAAATTTGTAAAAAGCAGTTTAAAACTATGTGTGCGTGGGTATGCTTTTATTTATTTATTATTTTTATTGAGTTTGCATTGTTCATTTATTTTTCTTGTGCTTGTGTTATATCTCCCTTTGTAACTTCAAAAGCATCAGTTGATAGTATGTGCCTTTTGGACGCTGTCAATATCACCAGACGCATGAGAGTGAAATTACAACTTTAGATGTGCCTTTTGACAATGCAAACTCAATAAAAATAAATATGAAAAACTTAAGCATTTTATTTTAACTGATTGTATATTTCAATCACAAGCACAAGAAGAAGAAATGAGGCACAAGTGACTTTATTTAGACGATACATTTTTATTTTTTTTCACTTGTTTGTTAACCTTAAGCATTGAAAATAACTATGCTCCAAAATATGTAAAAGAAGCAATCATTAACAATGAATAAATCAACCCAAAACATGTAAAATATATTCCTGAATATAGACATACATTATATAAGAGGATGTAATGGTACCTTAGAACTTTTACAACTTATTTGTTTTCACATTAAAAAAAAGCTATAGGCACAGGCAACAAATCCTAGCTAAACATTTCTTAAAATAGCTAAGCTACATTAATAAATAGAACACAATCTCACAAAACCATTTGCCACCAATCTAATTAATCAAATCCCAGCAAGAAGAACATGAACAACACCATAAAATGATCATGAACACTAACAGCTCAACTTGGTATCGTTAATAAAAAAAAAAACAGTAATATTTCTACAGCAAGATTATCAAGAGGTTTCCAAGCAAGAGTCGTCAAATTGGTAAAGAAGAAATAGTTATTTGCTAGTTGTATCGTTCTCCAACAAGTGTAGCAGCCACACGTCTCTTCTTCTCCAAATTCTTCCTCCAATTAAGCTAAAGGCAAGGAAAGAGGTAGACGGTTAGGGTTATATCTATTGAGACACCCCATTATTGTAGGAAATGTACCAAGGGTTGATTCCTAAGAAAAAGGAGGGAAAATCGAGCGGGAATGAGAGGATCATTCAAGAGGCATTCATGATTTGTCAATTTTCATGATTTGGGAGTCTTCACAATTTTGCGAAGTCCCGTTTGAGAAGTGTTTGAGAAAATTGGGAATGAAAGAAGTTTATTTTCCCCAATAAAACTTGAGAGAATATTTTATTTATATATTTATACAGTTTTATTTATTATTTATCAATAAAATTATGTTGGTTATTTACTAATGGCATGATATCATTTTAGATTTTGGCACTCTTAATAACCTATTTTCTAACCATATTATTATTTAAATTAAATTAAAAATTTTATTTATTGTTTTTTAACTGCATAGTAATTACTAAAAGACAACAATTATGTATTTTAATAAATTCTAATTAATTCATTCCATTGCTCATGGTGTTAAGTCTCAAATAAATGGTGGTGTAAATTTTGATCGATACTGATCAGTATTATAAGAGTTTATCAAATTTTGGAAATATTTTGATCAACACTGATCAGTAATTGAAAGACTATTAAATATTTTGTTCCACTAGCCATGACAGATTGACCAAGGGTACGTGTTCAACAACTAACACACACATTATTACCTTTTGAAGAAGAAAGCACCTGTTCCACTAGATACATGATTCGAACTTGAAACCATATATCCACCATCTCCCTAAATATTTTGGGATTTGTGAGAGTTAGGAAGGCGGTAGCATCGAAGCTTTCATGTATTGTTCAGGGAATTATTTCAATTAAACTATTATTCAGAGAAGTGTTCTCTCATTCCTCTCTAATAGTAATAAACTTGTCAAACTAATTGTACTAAACCTCGATAAAAAGGTTATGTAAAAAGTATCATAACTTTTTTCTATCTGAAAGCATGGGTGTAGTTGACGACTATAATCACTCAAGCTTGTTTTAAAAATCCAATTGAGTTTTTTCTACAAAAGACTTTTTGCGTTGCATGTAATACAAATGCCTCTGAAGCATAGGTAATTAATAGTGTATTTTTTATCTTTATAAAATAACTTAATTTATTTGAACTTAATGCCCTCAATTAAACAATACTACTGTCAAGGCTTTTATCAATGAAATTTACTTTCTTTGAAAATAGTACATTTTTAGTTGAGAAAAATGTGTACCAACAAAACATTTGTCTCTAGATTCCTCGAATTATCCTTGTACAATATTTTGCAATGAAAAAAACATTGCCAATAAATAAATTTGTTGGCCATAGTACAATAATTTCCAAAGAAACAATGAGTTAATGAAGTTTATTGAGAAATAAATTTCATGGAAATGATTATTAGTTTTTAACAAGAAAAAAGTTGTTACCAATAAAGTTGCAATTACCAACAAAACTTTATTTCCTTGTTGTAAAGATGTTATTAATTTAACAAGGAAAAATTAGTAAATGACTATCTAAAAGGGTTATGTAATAATGATTGATTATTCGTTGCTAGTATACCAATTTCCAACAAAATAATGATTTATCGCTGTAAAATAGTTAGTGAATTAACAAGAAATAGATTTTTATGATAATAATTATTACTCTTTACCAATGAAAACAATTTGTTACTAACAAGGTTATAATTATCAATGAAATTTAATTTCCTTGCTACAGAGATTTCATTAAAAAAAAGATATTGTTTCAACAAAAAAAAAACGTTGCCAGTAGTATAACAATTTTCAACAAAATATTACTTTGTTGCTATAAATTAGTAAACGAGTTTTAACAAGGAAAAATTAATGGAAACAATTAACAATCATTATCAACGAAACGAAATATTACAAATAATGTGATTATTATCTAGGAAAACACATTTCCTTACTAAAAAAGTGTTAATATTAGTTAGCAAGGAATGTGATTTGTTGTTAAAATTTGTCTTCTTTAGCAACAAAATATTTCATTTCAGATGATGTCATAATTACTGAGGAACTAGTATTGTGTGACTATAAAAAATATTTCGTTGGTAAACCATTCGGCGGGAAATTAGATTTGGAGGGAATGCTTCCCGCCACCTATTTAATAAGGAAAGTTTCCCACAAAATATATTTTGTTGAAAAAAAGTAACAAGTTTATGGTTGTTTCAAGGAACTTTTTTTTCGTTGCCAATGATACCATATTAACAAGGAAATTAAATTTCGTAGAATTTATTTTGTTGGTAATTGATAGATTTCTTGTCATGATTTCTGCACACCCTTTCAGCAAATTTGTCATGCCTTTCGGATGCTCCAAAGTGAGAAAATTATAAAACTGACCTTCCCAGAGGTAGGAAGTGAAAGCGATGATAGACGTGTCATCGTTGCAACAGTCGATCAAAGTTAGTTCATCGTTGAACCGAGTCACATACTCTCTGAGGTTTTCTTTATGCTTCTGCTTGAGGAAGAGCAGATAATGGGGTCATTTGCTGATCCATTGGCTTCCCATGATTCGGGTGATAAACGCCATCGCTAAAACAAGAAATGAAGGCATGGACCTTGGGTGATGGCTGTGGAACTAGGTCAATACAACATTCTTCTGGTTGGTAAGGAAAGTCTGACACGGGATGGCTACTAAACTTTTTTTCAGTGCCATTACATGGTGGTAATGGTAGTGGTGGTTCTATGGATCTAACTTTTCATCGTTGAACTTGAGCTTCAAGGGGATGAACTTCTGGATTGGTTGTCCCCGATCGAAATGGGTTTTCGACTACAATCCTGTCTGCCTTTGTGGCATGGTCTCGATGACCTCCCTTATCCATTAGGTTACCCTCCTAGCTAGCTTTCCAGTCCTCAATGAGGAAGTTCTCTCTATCGTGGATATGCTCCCCGGTGTCCTCTTGGGTAAGAGATTTGTCCAAATTTTTTCATTATCTGATGGTGGCTGCCAATCCTGAGTAAGTTGCTCGACCACCTGCATGAGATGACTCATGTGAAGTAGAATATGATCTATGCGGGGGTCTTTTGTGACTGACTTAGTCGCAAGGCCTTGCAGTTGGTCTTCATCTTATGGTTGGGCTTCTTTGGTTGGAATGCTGGTGGGCTTGGCATTGCTGTTAGCTCGTGATTTGGTGCTAATAACCATGTTTCACAGCTCAACTAGTTGGACAAAATTTGTGTTTTTGTTTTAAGGAAAACTTATTGTTCCTCAATGACAGTGCCAAACGTATGCGTCCAAATTCGTCCCTGTTGATTTCTCACCTGCAAAAATGAACAGTGGTGAACGAGAGTCCACTGTTGCGACGGCGAAAGACACTGCAATGATAAAGTCGTCACTTGAATAAAGATGGAAATAGGTTGATAAAATTATGGTTGCATGTGTTTACCTATCAAATTCATTTTGTTCACCCTATATAGTGAATGTTTCATTCCATTAACGACTCTATCGTTGAGGGTGTGATGGAAGGAGGAGGTCTCGTTTAGAATCTTACCGGTCCATAACTGCATCTCCTTTGGCACTTGGCTCTATTTTGGATCTAATACTTGATTGGACCAAGGGTTGTGCAAATGGACCCTGGGCCTGCGATAGCTAGAGATCTGTGTTTGAGCCTTATTATCCCGTCCAAGCTCCAAGATTCGTACTACATTGGGCTTGTGTAAACAGGGCTTGGGCGTTTGACTTACAGGATGAACATTAATTGGTCTAGACCTGAACCTGTCCGGGCTTGGGCCTATTTAGTGATTAGACTAGGGTATTTTCTTATTAGAACTGATGTGCAACACATGTCTGGCTGTGATTGGGTGACTGTTTGATGTCTCATTAGAAACCATAAGTAATTAGGATTAAACCATTCGACTGTAGTCATATTCTTGAAGACACGAGTTACTTAGTGCTTCAGAGTCAAACAAGGGGAAACTAAAGGTGTGTTTGGTAGCATAGAATCCTATGCCATGGGAATTCATGAGGGAACCCCTACATTTTAGGCTTAATTGATGTATCACTCCTCATCCACCATTTGATTTTGTGATCAATGGTGGGAATGAATGTCCCATGAACATGAGAATCACACTCTTTGGTACCCCCAAGGCATGTGACTCTCATGTTCATGGGACTTTCATTCCCACCATTGTTCACAAAATCGAATGGTGGATGTGGAGTGACACCTCAAATTATTCTAAAATGTAGGGGTCCCCTTATGGATTCTCATGGCATAGGATTTCATGCAACCAAACATACCCAAAATGGTCACACTCACACATGTTAAATGCTTTCTATTATCAAATTCTAGGGTGTTGACGCCTTCTACATGCGCCGATATTCAATAAATTTTTATTTTATCACAACAATGTAATGATAAGAATAACTTGTTATTGAATTTCTATACAAAATAATTATAACTAATTTAAAGAGTCGGTGTTTAGTTTATAAATAAATAAGGGACTTTAACTAAATTATGTTAGGGGCTTAGGTATAATTAATAAATGTTTAGAGTGGTGGTTTTGATTGTAAGAGTATGAAATGTGGAGGGCAAAATTGAAAATCAAAAAGTTAGATGTAAAGGTTGTTTTATAATTTCTAAATAATTGGTGGGCTTGAAATAAATTATAGATAAGGCCTAAGTATAATTAATGAATGTTTACAGGGCTGACTTTGGTTGAAAATAATTAGATGTTAGGGCATTTTATAATTTAAACATAATTGGAGGGCTTAAAAAAATTATATTAGGGCCTAGATTTTAGTTAATAAATGTTTTAAGATGATGGGATTAAATGTAAATAGCATGAGTTTGGGAGGGCCAAATAAAACTTATATTTGAAAAATTCTAAACAATTAAGGGTTTCTGTATAGTTTACAAATAATTAAGGGCTTCAAATAAATTATGTTAGGGGCTTAGGTATAATTGACAATATCTGTGAGAGGTTGGTTTTTTATCTTAAATAATCTTAGAGGGTAAATGGTACATATGTGTAATTTAAATATAACAAAAATACCCAAGATCACTATTCACCTAACTATTGATTTTTCTTTTAAATAAAATAGAGTTGTGAAGGCATTTTAGGCATTTTAAAAATCAAGACAAAGACACACAAAAACATTGTTCCTATGGGGGACTCTCGTTATAAAGTTTAGATTTGTTGTTGTAGATAACAAAAAATAGATATTATATCTTAGTTATGTGTAAGATCAACTTTTTCATCTTAGGGACGTCCTCGGTCAAATTCCTTGCCATTAACATGATAACATTCTAATTTATTTAAAGTCTTCCAATTATTAATTTGACATTCCTATTGATGCAGTCGTTTTCCTGTCCCTGCTTTGACCTAGTCCCCCTGATATGCTGACTTGCACAAGTAATGCACACGAGCCTCAGACCAACGTTGTGGTGGCTGATGGCACTCCGATGCTAAAGTCAGACAGGGATCTACGAAAGGCGTAATGCTGTAAATAGGGAATTTGTAGCTTATCTTAGCTTACCAACCTCATGTCTTATTTTTAGTGCAGAAGTCCTAGTTCTACCAGGCCATCGTAGGCGTAGTTTAGGAAGGAAATCTTCGTGGAGATCCTTCTCTAATTAGGAGTCGTGCTATAGAAGGGAAGTTCTTTGTTAGCCCTATGCTTCTAGATACGCGGGAAATATTTCCTAATCCAAGAGAAATCCACAGAAGGGAGGTTTTTGTATGGAATGTACTCTGGTATTTGCTTCCTAATTGGAAGCAAAGAGCCGATGTAGTTGCTCGTTTGAAGATGATCCTTGAGATACTTGCATTAGTAGGACATGTGGGTATTCAGGATAGCTGTGAGACGTGTGGGCCGAGCATGTTGTAAGAGCTCGGGTCTGTCTGGCGGACTGGATTAGGTGGGCTTAAAACCGTTTGGGTCGGATCAGTGTTGGCTTGACACTTAGGCTCATAATTCCTCGAGATCATCATGACACGTATATGGCTCAAGGATGTGACCGTGTTTATGTATTATCACCTATTATACTACAAAAATCATACAATATTGATGATACATAAAAACGGTCACACCCTTGAGCTGTACACGTGTCAAGATGATATCGAGGAACTACGGGCCCTAACACCAGCTCAACACTTATCCGGCCCAAGCGGTTCTAAGCCGGCCTAATTTAGTTCGCCAGATGGACTCGAACTCCTAATGCTGGGCGGGATCTAGGCGGGTCTAGGCAGCCTAGGCGGATCTAGGCGGCTTAGGCGGGGTCTAGGCGGCCTAGGCAGCTTAGGCGGGGTCTAGGCGGCCTAGGCGGGGTCTCGGCGTCTGGGAGATTTTTATTTATTTATTTATTTTTTATTTTTTATTTTTTAATAAGGCTGATTGTGTTCTTATTTTATTTTTCTTTCCTATATTTTAGAAATAAACTTTTTAATTATTTTTTATTTAGTATATGTCTAAATATAGCAAAGGATGATTACTTAATGAAATTATCAAAGGATCTACTGGTACCAATTTTACTAATGTAGATTTTATCAAAAATAACTGAGGTTATTCATGCAATTTGAAGAAAAATAAAAGATTACACAAATTCAAATTTATATAAAGTACCCATCATGACCAACTTTAGTCATTTGAGTTTTAATAAATTTTGTTTACGATTGTTAATTTTTCATGTTTTTTAAATTTTGCATATATATATTGGCATTAAATTAGATGTAATTGATAAGATATTATGCTTAACTTTTATAAATTATTAAAGTTATAATACAAAACCTAAGACCGCCTAGGCACCCGCCTAGGCCCCTAGGCGCTAGGCACCTGCTCGCTGCCCGCCCAGCGCCTAGCGATTTTTAGAACACTGGTCTATATAATTTTTTACACTGGTGGATCTCCTTTTCAATCAGCTTGAGCCATGCAAAACACAGCAAGTAGCTAGCCACCATAATCAAAGTGGCACTATCAAAGCTAACCAGGTATCTGTGTTCATGGTCATCACCCAGTTTTGACATGTCCCAACCATCTGCCTAGTGCATTACTTATGTTGTCATTGTTTAAATTTTCAAATTTTTATGCAAAAAATATAATAATAATAATAATAATAATAATAATAATAATAATAATAATAATAATAATAAATTGTTCTTTGGCAATGCACCTAGTCCATTTCATTAATTATTGATTTTGCTCCAGGTGATGTCCTCTTTGAAGGAAGGAGAGGATGCTCTAAAAAAGATTGGAGAAGCATTGGAAGA
Source organism: Berberis thunbergii (assembly GCA_003290165.1). Taxonomy (NCBI): domain Eukaryota; kingdom Viridiplantae; phylum Streptophyta; class Magnoliopsida; order Ranunculales; family Berberidaceae; genus Berberis; species Berberis thunbergii. The sequence goes on from QNQO01009690.1 coordinate 160,507, forward strand.
TTGTGGCATACCAGCTTTTCAAAATATTGCAACTTCAAAGCCTATTCATCAGGATCAATCAGTTTCTTGCACATCAGTGCCAATGATGCCAGTGAATACGACTGTTTCAAAGCATACAAATGCCTCTGAAGCATTTGAAGCACAAATCCCTTCAGGCCTCATATCCTCCTGTGTTGCTACTTTGCTCATGATACAGGTATATAGGAACCCATACTTACAACATGTGCTGAATTAATATGGTTGAATTATCTGTCCTCGCATTCAGTCAGCTCCATTTAGGTTCTGTGACATGTGTGCGTGTGTACCTTAAATGCATGCATGCATAATCCAAAAGCTGAAAAGAGTCGAGAGCATTTAGATCAAATGTATAAGTTATACTTTTGGTTCTTTCTGCTTGTGAATTTTACTGATGTGAATCTTCCAAGATTTGTTATTTTGCTAAATCTCCCAAGATTTGTCTATGCATAGGAGATGAGATTTTTGTATGAGTAAAATACCAAATAATGGTTTTCTCTGATAGATTAGCTTTGGCATGGATATGTTCCTATTGAGTGCTTGGAGCCATGCCTGTATGTAAGTCCAACTCTTAAGAAAATCAAATTCAATATCCAGCAAGCGATGTCGTACTTACAAAAGCTTGCAAAGTAGTGAGGTAAAATCATATCACATGTTTCACTTTTATACAAAGCGTAAAGAAGGCAAATTTCAATTTTTAGTTTCTATCTGCACTTATGGTCAGTATGAAAAGTTTTACTCTTTTTAAGTAGTTTCTACTTTAAGGTGGAGATATCCTAGACAAAACCCAAATAATGCTCACTGCTGCATCATATAATTATAATAAATTGTAATCTGATAATACACTATTGTTAGTAGGTTTGGCATTTCTTTCCTATTTTTCCTTGACAATGCAGTTCCACAGCTATGGACTCACATTGTGTAAATTTCTGAAGTCACAGAGTTTGCATAGCATCAAGGTCTAATAATTAAGGAGGTTGATAGCTGTCAAGCTTCATTGACATGTGCCTGGTAAAGATATATAGCTTTCTGTAACATTGACTATAATGTTGAAACGAGTCTTCGATTCCTGTATGCAAAAACTCACTAGATCAATCTGAAGTTAATCAGTTTTCTTCATTTTTAGTCATATTGATGACCATTGTATTTTCTAGTCTATGGCTGGAAACTTGAATCTGAAGTTTATCATCCCAGTATTTTCTAGTCTGTGGCTGGAAACTTGTTATTTTGTACTTGTAATTTTGTATTGGTAGATATGATGCAGTGTTACAAGGCCCATCATCACCAGCTGCTAAATGGTCTACTACAAAATCAGTGAAGAAGGTAAATTTGTTTGTGGTTATGTAGCTTGTTGATACAGCAGGCAGTCAGCATTGCTAAGGTTGGAATAACTGCTTCTCTCAATGCAAGAATCACAGTTCTTGCTGCTGCAAATCCTGCCTGGTGTGGTGATCTTCCTGAGCTGCAAAAGCTAACTATTTTTCTAACTATTGATCTTCCATAGGTCAGTATGCTGATCATTATAGTGCACATGCGTTCATTCATTCCTTACGAGGACTGTTTCTCTTGGGTTTGTCTCAAGTTCTTAATTATATTCCTAAACCCAAATTTACCAACTACAAACAATTGAGTTGCATTTATGTTGAAATGCCTCTTCATAGAATGCATGTCACAATAAAACTCATCAAGTAAAATTATATCCTTTTAGGTATACCTTGTGGAACTACTTGAATGAGATATAAGTTGCTTGTATTAAACTGCCATATATTTGAAGTATCATAGTTATTTCTATAGCTATTCTTTGTTTTCAATTCATAAGAGTTTTATCCACTATTTCACTTTTGATTTATGTTTTGTACTGGATTAAATGATGCACTGATGGTTGGTGCTATGCAGGTCAAAGGTATGATAACAGATTTTGGGGAGGACATGCATTGCCAATTTCTTGAAATTCTCCACATTTTATTAGACTGGTACACATTATCAGGATCACAGGTTCGTTTCTTTTCACTTACAAGTAGTTATTTTAATTTTACTCTATTTACTGAATATCGAATTATTAAGTAATCATAAAGTTTTTTACTTGTTGCAGTGCATTTTATAACATATGACCATATTAGTTTAGAAGATAGACGAGATATTTGTCATCACTTGGCTATGACCAATATTCCATTGTTGGCAACAATTGCTGCCCATGATGCTTCTTTAGCTAGAGGGATGAACTCTGAAGTTATTGGCAAAACATGCAATATTTTGCAAAATTCATAGTCTTATTTGGGAAAGTGCCATGATTAAGATAACTCGGTACAATATCAAATTCAGTCGCTAACTAATTTCTTCTTTAACTACAAATTTGAATGGTGTTACTTGGTTTTTGGATAGAAAGGTTTGGGATACAGAGAGGAAAGAATGTGTAGGTGTTTTGACAGGTCATACTGGAAGTGTGAAATCATTGAGTTCACATCCATCTAATCCTGGTAACCTTAGGTTTAGCTTGAAGATGTCCATTCTTGCTCTTCAAGAGTTTGAAATTGGGAAATTAGGAAATTTCTACTAAGACACAATTAGAAAATTAGCATAGTTTTTGTTATCAATCATAGCATGACAACAATAATTAATTACTATGTAACTTTTCCCTTTTTCAGCCCCTGAAGAGAAGTTCAGATCCTCACCTAAGTGCCATGTCGGACCATTTGCACTCAGTTGATGGGAACATTAGCTGGCGTAAAACTGACAACAATGGTGGAAGATTGAATGAAGGATTGTCACTGCAACCTTTGCTGATTCCCGAGAAGAAAAGAAGCCGTAATATTGGTTCTAAAAGTAAGAGATTGCTCATCGATAGTGAAGACGCCCTGGCGTTGAGACTGACATGGGAAAAGGCATAGGGTTTGCTTCACCCACCTCCAAGTGGCCAACTTAGCATAGTCATGATTGAGGACTACGAATTTGAAGAGTACGAAGTAAGCAAATTCTAAATTTGTTTGATCTTTATGTGCCTCTTTGTATCTGCTTAAGAAACACTTGAAAGAATGGTTGTATGCCGTGTGCCTTTTTAATTTTTATAATATGTCCCTAGGGAGAAGTTTCTCATGTTCTACAATTGTATTGTGAACATCATGAGGAAACTCACCATAACAAGTGCGAACAGAATAAACATTAGTTATAGGATTGAATTTCTTGAACATCCCTTTTAGGTGAAAAGTAGCTAGAGAGAATAATAGGATTAGATGAGCATCTCAAGTCATATGATTCAAAAGCTGGCTATTATCTCTTACCTGTATTTTTCAAAAAAAGTGTTTCCCTTTCACTGACAAGTGGCATTGGACATCTCAATGGAGTCTATGTTAGAATCAAGGTTTAAAAAATCGTAATCAGGAACTGAGGTGAAACCTTTCATGAAGCGGAGGCGTAAACCTCACTTGTTTGTTAGAATTCAGTGAATAAAATGCTAAAAAGATAGTTAAAATTTATTTTTTCACAAGTGAAATAAGCAAAATAAGAGTATTAACTTGAGGTGTGGCTTGTGCAGGGTTAAAATTTATCTTACAGCTGATTGGAAGGGTGCTGTGTTTGATGTGCCAGCTGAAGAGCTTTTTGCATTTCTTGCAGGTATATACTCATGCTGTATTTACATTATGGTTGGTTAGCAGGTTTGTTAGCAAGTCTGCAAGTGGTTAGCAAGTCTGTTAGCAAGCTTGGAAATCTGGGGGGTTATTTGTTAGCAAGTTAGCAAGTTTGGAAGTCTAGATGGTTACACAAAACTGTTGTGACATTGTTGCTATATATATCAATGCAGTGCTGTCTTGTGCTTTATGGAGAATTATAGAAGCATTAGGAACTTTTAGGAACTGATATAAGTACGGGAGTTTGTAACAGAAAGCATTGATTCATTTTTGTAAACACATTGTACAAGTGTAGGAGATTGGCAATCTCGAATTGTGCCTAATACATTCTAGTCTATCAGACCATTGTGACCTTTACATTCCAATCAAATAAATATTTCCTTCCTATGAAATCTTTGTCTTCCCTTTCTGTGATTCTCTTGATAATGCTTGATTAATGCTGAAACTGCAATATCATCTTCCAGTATTCTCTGTGATTGCATTATCAGTTTGAAATTGGATTGTTCCAATTCTGCAGCAGCAGCAAAAAAAAATTTGAAGTTTTTTTGTATTATATTATTTTCGCAACAAACCAAATTTTTTTTTTTTGAATTTTGTTTTAACTGCCAACGACTTACAACCGTGGTATTTCTTCATCAGTTGCCACGGCTTAAAACCGTGGCCATGACTTGACACGGCTAAAAACCGTTGCTATGACGTTTGCCACGGCTTATTTCTCACTGTTTAGCCACGGCTTAAAACCGTGGCCAGGGTTAGCCACTGCTTAAAACTGTTGCTACTTTGTTAGCCACGGTTTAAAACCGTTGCTATTATCCAGACCTTATCAGGGCTTAAAACCGTGGCTACTGTGGCCACGGTTGAAAACCGTTGCTATTGTTCTTGCAACGGTTTAGAACCGTGGCTAAATGCTGAAAATCACCACACCTCCTCAAACATAAAATCGTTGCTAAAATGTTTAGCAACGGTTTATAGCCGTTAAAAAGAATTTCGCGACGCCCCTGTAGCCGACGGCTCTTAGCCGTGACAATGGGTTACCCCCACGGTTTAAAATCGTTGCTAATGGGGATTTTTGGTGTAGTGTTCGCTGATGACGATGACTCGCCAAGGGATTAGTACTCTCAATGAAGACAATTATCGTTGAACTTGGCAGGTAAGTTCAATCAGTTCACGAACGATGGCGATGACTTCCGGTACATGAGACCTGATCCGCTCGACGCGGATGACACAGGTTGAATGAATAAAAAGCAAAAGTCAGTGTTAGTCCACTAATGCTTAATGAGTCATTACAAACAATGATTGAGGAAGCCTGGTCAACCCTTGACCAGCAATATTATAGACATGAAAGAAAATTTGATGACTGCAATGAAGATAATAAAATAAATCTAAGGAAGACCAACAAAATTAAAACACTTATACATGTGTAGCAACATCCACCATTTTCCTTGCATTTAATCTTGTGGTTTTGACAGCTTCAAACACTTTAGACCTTGAATCCTCATCAACAAGTGCAGAATGGTCAATGTTGCTCCTTGAACTGGGAAAGAGCGTTAACCGTGGAGGGGGTGAACTCTCTTCATTTGTATTGAGCTTCTTCACATCCAAAAGAGCTGAAGTAACCTGAGTAATGACATAAAGGTTACTGTAGCATTCAATCAAAGACTCAATGATATAATCAACTCTTATTGGAAGGTCTTATAAAGCATAATTTGTAACTATGTCTGCAGGGATCGAAGTATCATCCTAACACAGATAATCTTGAAAATGGATTCATGATAGTAATATATTGGAGTTTTTTGTCAAGTCTAGGACAGATTTTAGTTCTTTCAATGCTTAGTTGCATCAATTCATGATAGTATTATATTGCAATGTATGTTGATCTTTTTGAATAGATATCAGTAATAAGTTCTCTATCATGCTACTATATGGCACCCCTTTGAACATTTAATAGGTTTATGAGTCTGATTCAACACTGCTATATGGTGGTAGTTGATACTTGATAGAGGATGAGGAGCAAAGTTTAGCTAGACAGAAAATATTACTCTTTCATAAGTTGATCAATATATGGAAGTTAAGTAATGCAGCATAACACATTCGTTTAGGACAAAGAAGTTTATTTATTTATAAAGCATTATGCATTAATAATAAACTAAATACGATTACAATAAATTCGTCCAACAGTAGTAGCTAAGTTATGTGCCTTGCTATTGAGTTCAACGGGAATAAAATTACAGTACCAATTGGAAAGATTAAATAACATTGGCTCAATGCTAATAGCAATTGGCCTCCACATCCATCGAAATCAACTTGACAGAAGCGCCTAGAATGACAAAGAAATTATGTTTGAGTTATGTCACCTACCTTTCACCTAATGTTTTTTGCTCATTAACTTCTGCAAACCATAATAGGTGTTTCTCTCTTCTATTTAATATCTTACATGCTATCTATTCTCCCATACAGCACACTCCATGGCTCTCCCTTGGGTTATTGGTTTACTTCTTATGTTCACTGTAACTTGCAGCCAGTTCCAGTATTCAACATGCACTGTTGTGAAGGGCTCCGTTTCATGCATGGACTGTGCTCAGCATCAAGACCTCTCTGGTTCATTTCACCTCTGTATTTTTTTTCTTAGGTTATGTTTGGTTCCAGAGAAAAATATTTCAGGGAAAACACTGACATAGTCAGTAGTTGAGAGAAAAATGGAGGACTTGAGTTGAAATTGAAGACTGCCATCTCCCCCCACCCCCTACTTTCTGTGTGTAGAAATGCTTTCTCCCAACTGGCTATGGAGTAGTTGAACTTTCACTTGTTTTTTACTTGGATCCTAAATGTCAACTCTTACCAGTTTCTTCTCTTTGTGGTTTTCTTATTTTCTCTCAGGTGTTGTGGTCTCCATCAAGTGTGATAAAGTGACGCAACCAACCACTGCAACAACTGAGAAAAACGGGTCTTTTGAAAAAAAGCTCCCCTTCCATGATGATGCCTTGTCTAATTGTTTGCTAGGATTCTTGGAGGACCCAAGCAGCTTTGTACATTCAAGAGAAACTTAGTCTCTAAAGTTACTCAAAAGGTCCATGATCCCAACTCCTACACCATCTCCACACCACTTTCCTTCTACACTTCATGCCCTTCCAAAAACAGAATCCCAGTTGATTCAATGAATGGGTTCGGATCATCTGACATTTTTTTTGGATAAGAAGTGAAATCGCGGGATTCACTAATTTAAGGAAAACTCAGTCCTTTTGATGATAAAGGAGTGAGTTTTCTTGTATTCGCCTAACTTAGATTCATGTAAGAACCAAGCAACCAAAGCAAAAGTTTTTTTTTTTTAGGAAATTGAGTAGGGGTTATTTAGGATCCCCGAACCAAAACGAAGTTAGATTTACTAATTTCGCATATTTGGTTTTATGTTTAGGTTTCTTTACATTTTGATAAAACCAACCCATTTTAATGCGTATCCTTCTTTAATGGCATCTTGCATTTCCTTATAGCTTGGTCGAAGCTAGAGGCAATCTAATGATGATACAGTTAAACTGTAAGAAACCACAAAATCCAAAGAGTTGAGTACTCATGAGCAAGAACTTTTGTTTCTTTATCAAGCTTCCTCGTGTTCAAAGTAGTGCCACTGGAGGCAGCCTTGTTTGTTCCTGCTGTAGCTGGAAGATAGACAATAAAACAACATTATCATTGGGAATCCCATGTCAAGATAATGAGATATTCAAGAAACCACGATGTTCTTCCAAAAAGAAGAATCACTGGTCTAGCACCAACTTGAATGTACAGTTAACTCTTCTGAGCAGATTTGATCTTTGTCAAACTAACATGGTAAATATAACAAAAAAGTCCTCACTTCTTTTGCATATTAAAGTGTCCAGCATAAAAATGCATTACAGCACTAAGCTAAAAAAGTTAAGATTTGGTCATTAGACATGACCGCTATCACCAACATATAGCTCCAATTCAACAAAAAAGACCACTAGAAAGAATGCTTCAGTTGATTAGAATAAATTGGACAGATCAATGATATGACCACTGACCAGTGATTAAAAATGTATAAAATTTGTGGCATACAGTTTGAGATACCAAAATTTAATATTTCTAAGTGAAAACGATTGACTGGAAACAATTAAAAGTTGAAAATCAAATAGAGTGAATGAAATCCATTAGCATCAACGAAACAGAATTTGTGGACCTACATACATATAAACATTTTGTTTTAAAATGCACATTACAAGTTAAAATTATCCATTAAAGCTTCCTTGTAGGAGCAAAGCTAGTCCAGAAACAAACATTTGTATGTAAATCGTATAGCAATGACTTACTTCTAAATAAAACCCTAATTATATCATTTGTATGTAAATCATTTGTATGTAAATCCCTGAGATGTATTTCCTGGTTTCAAATTATATCAGGAATTTCATACAAAAATTAAAGATTCAAAAAATTAAATTAAATCAGGAATTTATCAGGCTTATGGTTTTGAGCCCTAATTTCAAAAAACCTCTAAATAAAACCTACAGATTCAAAAAACAATTCAGGAACCCTAGAGATTCAAAACCTCTAAATAAAAAAACTCTACATTCAGGAACCCTAATTTCATCAAAAATAAAACAGAGAGAGAAAGAGAGTACCGGTACGAGAGAATGGTTGCAGTGGCTGATCGATTTTGAAGACGCCGAGTACTAAGGAGGGAAGACCAGAGAAAGAGGGGAGGAGGGAAGTCGAGGGAGGAGCAGGGAAGTCGAGGGAGGAGGGAAGGAGGGGAGGAGGGAAGTCGAGGGAGGGAGCAGGGAAGGAGACGGTCGATGTCGATGTCGAGTGTAGGGAGCATGTTTGTGGAGGGGAGGGAAGGTTTGTCGATGGAAGTCGAGTGGAGGGAAGGTCGAGTGCCAAAATAGCCCGCCAAATTTATTTTTTAAGCTTTTCATGTAGCCACGGTTTTGAGCCGTTGCTAGAACTAGCCATGGTTTAGAACCGTTGCTAAAATTTTTTTTGCAACGGTTTTGAGCCGTTGCTAGAACTAGCCACGGTTTAGAACCGTTGCTAAATTTTTTTTGCAACGATTTTGAGCCGTTTCTTATAATACCCACGGTTTTGAGCCGTTGCTACTAATAGCCACGGTTTTTAGCCGTGCCCAATATACCAACGGTTTTAAGCCGTGGCCAGGGTTTTTTTTACCCACGGTTTTAAGCCATTGGTACTTATAGCTACGGTTTTTGGCCGTAGAAAATAAACCAACGGTTTAGAACCGTGGCCAGCTTGGCGTAGCTAAACTGGCCTTTTGTTGTAGTGGAACCAATGCTGACTAGACTCCCACTTTCTCTGGCATCGTGATCCGCATTTCGCAGACAAGGCTTTGGGCACTAGAGGTTGTCATCATCAATCGCGAACTAACTGGGCTTACCAGGCAAGTTCTGTAATCATTGTCTGCATTGAGAGTAAGGATCCCTTGGCGAGTCGTCGTCATCAGCGGACCAACGCTGACTAGACTCCCACTTCCTTCGCCATCGTGATCCGTGCAAAGTTGATTAAGCTTTGGGCACCAGAAGTCGTCGTAATCAGTCGCGATCTAACTTGGCTTACCTGGCAAGTTCAGTGATCATTGTCAGCATTGAGAGTAATGATCCCTTGGCGAGTCATCATCATCAACGGACCAGCGATCACTAGACACCCACTTCTTTAGCCATCGTGATCCGGGGGAAGCAAATTAGGCTTTGGGCACCAGAAGCCGTCGTCATCAATCGCGAACTGACTGCCTTACCTTGCAAGTTCGACGATCATTATCTCCATTGTGAGTAATGATCCCTTGGAAATTCGTCGTCATCAGCAGACCAACACTGACTAGACTCCCACTTCCTCTGCTATCGTGATATGCGCAAAGCGGATTAGGCTTTGGGCACCAAAATCCATCGTCATCAGTCGCAAACGTACTGGGTTTACCAGGCATGTTTGTCAATCATTGTCTGCATTGAGAGTAATGATCCATTGGTGAGTTGTCGTAATCAGCAGACCAGCGCTGACTAGACTTCTACTTCCTCCGCCATCATGATCCGCACGAAGCAGATTAGGCTTTGGCACCAGAAGTTGTCGTCATCAGTCGCAAACTGACTGGGCTTACCAAGCAAGTTCAGTGATCATTATCGGTATTGAGAGCAATGATCCCTTGGCAAATCGTCATCATCAGTAGACCGAGTCCAACTAGACTCCAACTTCATTCGCCATCCTGAGCTTACTAGATTAGGCTTGGGGCACCCGAAGCCGTCGTCATTAGTCGCTAACTGACTGAGCTTACTTGGCGAATTCGAGTTTGGTCATAGCCGGGCATGTGGAAGGTTGTAACGGACAACAGTTGAAATTTTGGTAAAAGCAAAATCTTTTATTGATAATATTTTTTGATATGCTCTACATTCCATAGTCATTTAAGCTCGTCGTCGGCGGCGTCTTCCAACAAGTATGTTCGTGGTCTGTGACTTTGGCAACTCTATAGGGTCCTTCCCAACTCGAATTTAGCTTTTCGACTCCAACTTCTTTGGTGTTTTGCTGGGTCTTTCTGAGTACCCGGTCTCTGACCTTGAATTCGCATGGCTTGACCTTCTTGTTGTAGTATTGCGCCATTCTTTGTTGGTGGGCGGCTATTTTGGCGAATTCTAGAACCCATTTTTTGTCGAGGAGGTCTAGTCCCACGCGCAAGGCTTCGTGGTTACTGTCTGGTCTGAAATCTTTCGTCCAAAAGGTTGGCACTTCGAGTTCTACCGGAACCATAGCTTCCGACGCGTATGCTAGGGCGAAGGGTGTCTCTTTGGTAGGGTTCTTTAGTTGTTCGATATACCCAGAGTATTCCTGGTAGCTCTGGAACCTATTTATCTTTAGTTGCATCGAGTTTTCTTTTGGTGGCTTCTAGGATTGTCTGGTTGGTAACTTCCGCTTGGCCGTTGGCTTGGGGATGTCCTGGCGAGGAGAAGTGGTGGTTGACTCCCAGAAGTTTGCACAATTCTTTGACCTTGCTACCATCAAACCGGGTTCCGTTGTCACTGACCAATACTCTAGGGATGCCAAATCTACAGACTGTGGTGGCCCATATGAATTTTTTGATATGGACCTGCCCTATTTTAGACAGGGGCTCGGCCTCGACCCACTTGGTGAAGCACTTGCGGACGATGCCTTTAGTGCCTCGTTGCATGGTCGTCCAATAATACCCTAGAGTCAGGGCCTTATGAGCGAGGGTTCCCCACCTGGATGATTCCCATATATACCGCTGTGGATGGCTCCCAAGACTTGGCTTGCCTCTAAAGATGATAGGCATCGGAGCAAGGGCCTTGTCACAGACCTCTTGTATAAATTTTCGTTCAGGAGAGTGTACCTTGTGGCTGTATTTTTTAGTCTTCGTGCTTCAACCTTCTCGGTTGTAGGGCTCGGTCGCTATATACTGTAGTATCGGAGTCATCCAATTGGGTTGTGTTTCCACAGTGCAGATATCTTTGTGTTATTCCTCGCAGAGGCTTGATTTTTCTTGATTAAGAATGAGGCTGCTGGAGTCTTCATTGGAGGTCGAGGCTTCTTTTTCTAGCTTGTCATCTCTTTTGTTGTCGTCTCGGGGCATTGTGTGAGATGATAGCTCTTGAATTTTCCCATTAAGCCAAGTACCTTGTTGCGATAGGCTGTCATGCGGGGTTCTTTGCTATTGAAAACTTCTTTGACCTGGTTGACTACTAGTCTTGAGTCATTGAATACTATTAGGCGATCTATGCCGATCCCTAAGGCTAGCTTCAGGCCTGACAACAGTGCTTTGTATTTGGCCTCGTTATTTGAAGTGGGGAAGCTGAATCTGACTGCCTTTTCGTGGGTGAAGCCACTGGGGGAGAAGAGTGTGATCCATGCTCCGCTCGCCCTATCGGTTGAAGATCCATCGCAGCGGAGGGTCCATGTTGGGACATCTAATTCAGTGAGTTGGTAGTCTATCTTCGGCTCTTCTCCGCCAGTGTATTCAACGATTAAGTCCGCGAATGTTTGAGCTTTGATTGCGGTTGTTGGAACGTAGTTTATGTCGAACTGCCTGAGTTCTACCGACCATTTCAACATCCTACTAGATAGCTTTAGTTTATGTAATACCGAGTGGAGTGAAAGTTTGGCTCGGACCGTTATAGAGTGGCCTGAAAATAGAGCTTCAGTTTTTTTGGAGGATATGACCAGCGCAAGAGCCAACTTTTCCAGGTTTGGATAGTGTGCTACCGCTTCTACGAAGGTTTTGTTGGTATATTATATTGGTTTCTGGGTTCCTTGGTCATCTCGTACGAGGGCCAAAATGGCAGCGTGTTTTGAAATAGATAGGTATAAGTATAGTGTTTCACCTATCGTGGGCTTTGAGAGTAGCTCTGGACTCCCCATGTATCTTTTCTTGTTCTGAAAGGCTTGTTCGCATTCCTCGTTCCATTAAAACCTTTGCTCCCTCTTAGTATCTTGAAGAATGGGAGGCACTTGTTAGACGACTTTGATATAAATTTATTGAGTCCTGCTACCCTCCCAATCACTGATCGTCTCTAATATTTGTTAGGGATTTCATGTCAAGAAGGGCCTGAATCTGTTTAGGATCGGCCTCAATTCCCCTTTTGTTCACTATCTAGCCTAAGAATTTCCCAAACTTGACTCTGAATGTGCACTTTTGTGGGTTGAGTTTCATCCAGTATTTCTTGAGTTGGTCAAATGCTTCGGAAAGATCTTGTATGTGGTCGTGGTTGCGAAGGCTCTTGACCAACATGTCGTCGATGTATACTCCCATATTTCTACCGATATCTTCTTTGAACATTCGGTTGACCAATCGTTGGTAAGTAGCTCCAACATTTTTAGGACGAATAACAATACTTATAGCAGTATGTTCCTCTTTCCATCACAAAAGAGATTTTCTCTTGATCTGGGGGTGCATCAATATTTGATTGTAGCCTGAATAGGCGTTCATAAAGCTAAGTAGGTCGGTTCTGAAGTGGCATTTATGATTTGATCTATGCAGTGGAGTGGGAAGTTGTCCTATGGACATGCTTTGTTTAGGCTAGTGTAGTCTACGCACACTCTCCACTTCCGGCTTTTCTCTTTTACCAGAACAATGTTTGCCAGCCAGTCGGAGTATTGCGCTTCCTTGATCATGTTTGTGTCTAGTAGATGCTGTACTTCCTCGTTTATGATCGCATTCCTTTCGGGCGCCACGGGCCTTTTCTTCTTTCTAACGATTTTCTTCGAAGGATCAACTTCGAAGGCGATGAGTGATTATCGATAGATCAATCCCGACCATATCGCGCATGATCCAGACGAAGATGTCCTAATTACGCTGTAGCAGCTCTGTGAGTTGCTTCGCTACTACCTTGCTTAGGCAAGAACCAATCTTAATGGCCTTGCTGTTTTGAGGGATGTCGAGGTAGGCCATAACGATTTCTTCATCTGGTTGTCCGACATTGGGTCGGCTTTGAGGGCTTACCAGTGCCTCGTTACCTGGTGCCTGTCGTTCTTCCTTGATGCTACCGGTTGAACTGAGGGTAATATTGGCTGTTGGATTGGCTGTCTATTTTGGATTGTCGGGTGGCAAAGTCGCCATGTATTAGTACTAGAGTGTGCCCCGTGCCGTTGGCACTCCATATAATGTTTTTGCTAATTATTTTATATTGAATACCTCCGTCACTATCTTCATTTTCGGTCTCAATCAATATTAAAGTGTAAGTTAATTCTAAGTGTAAGCCCATTCAATCAAATTTGAATCAGTCAGGGAAAAATTTTAAGCCCTGAGAATGAGTTCTCTCCCAATATTTAAATTTGCCAAAACACGAAATTAAAGTTTTTGTTTAAATGTGCATTAAGATGCCTGACTCATTTTTTCTGGTATGATCGACCCATCTCATTGCTTTTAAAATATTGAAAAATATTAAAGATGTGTAATACATTATACTTTTTTTTAATTATGAAATATATATTTTTAATATTTTGGCCTTTGTATTAATCATTGATTTTGTTCGAAAGATATTCAAAAATGCATTTTAACGATACTAAGTTTATCAAAATTTGACAGCAATGTAGATAGTTATGATAATTTTCATTTTGATAAAAGGAAAACACAATATTTTCTCTCTCCGCCACATGTACATTCCACCAACTTTTTCAAAAGTTTTTTCATTATTTTTGCCCTTCTATATATTTTATATTTACAAATATGCCATCATAGGAAATGAATCTCAACCATCAAATTCAATACATTTCCCAAATTTCAATCCTAACCATCTTTTATTTCTAATTCTTTCGATTTGACTTTGTCCCAGTCAGTAATGAATAGTAAAATAGCACTCTGAATTGTAATATAGATTCCTTGGCCGCCAACTTATCTCCTCTCAATGTACCGACCATTTGATTCGTTGGGTACTTGACGCACTGGTGCAGAGTCGAGACCGCCGCTCCCATATGGTGTATCCAGGGTCTTCACAAAACTGCATTGTACGCCGAAAGCGTGTCAATTACTACGCAATCTTGAAACAAGGTTTTATGAGTTTTCTATTCTCCCGCTATTATTGTTAGCTGAATTTTTCCCACGGGGAACACTTTTTCGCCACTGAACTCGGTCACCGGACGACCATCAGGACTTAATGTTGTCTCCTCTAGTTGCATGTTGCGATGCGTACGGAGGAAAATGACATTCATCGATCTCACAGTATTGACCAGGGACCTTATTACCTCCCAACATACCAAGGAACTGTCACCACTATGGCGTCGTCATGCGGGAGTTGTATGTCATGGAGATCCTTCTGCGTAAATACTAGAGGAGCGGATAGGCCTCACTTCCGACCATGTTGCGTCGGTTGTTCGCCACACATCATTTGGATCCTCATATCTCGTAGAGCATTTTTTTGGACCTGCTGGATAACTCACCTCGAAATGTGTTCTGTGAAGCACATGTATTCTGTTGACCGATGGCTCACCGGGTTTAGTTTTTCCATGTTTCGCTCTCACGACGATGAAGTTTTGTGCTTGCTTTGTTAGGTCCTCCATGTTTCGCTCTCACGGCCATGAAGTTTTGTGCTTGCTTTGTTAGGTCTATCATGTTCGCCGAAGGGCCTAGCGTCAGAAAGTTGTAAAACTTTCCTCTCCGCAATTTGTTAATGAAGGCTAAAATAGCCGTTGTATCGTTGCACGTGTGGACCAGTGGTTAACTTACTATTAAAGTGAGTTAGATACGTCTCTAGTGTCTCGTCAGGCCTTTGCTCCACTGATGTGAGCGCCTTATTTATAGACAGAGCCTGGTGCATGAAAAGAGATCGTTCATCCGATTCGGGAATCAATGGTGTTGCTGTCAGCGCAAGACCTTGAGTTGGATGCCCGCGTATGACAAAAACTACTGAAAGGGGAGATACAGGGATGGCCCAAGTGTTGGATGCGTCCCCTTGTTCTTCGTTGTTGTGTGACATGGTGGTCACCATCTCTCTGTGTTTTGTAAGGAGACGACATTTGGTGTAAAGTTACAAACTATGTCGTCCCCACGGACGATGCCAAGCTGATGTAGTCATTTTTTGCTCCCTGCTTTGACTTGGTTTCTGCTGACCTGTTTACCTGCACAAGTAGCACACGTGAGCCATGGACCACCATTGTGGTGGTCGATGGCATTCTGATGCTAAAGTCAGACAGGGTTTTGAGAAAGGTGTAATGCTGTAATAGGAAATTTGTGGCATACCTTAGCTTACCAACCTCATGTCTTATTTATAGTGCAAGAAGTCCTAGTTTAACCAAGCCATAGTAGGCAAAATTTAGGGAGGAGATCTTTATAGAGATCCCATTCTAATTAGGAGTCGTGCTGTAGGTGGGAAGTTATCTATTAGCTCTGCGCTCCAAGATACGTGGGAGATAGTTCCCAATCCAAGAACAATTTGTAAAAGGGAGTTTCCGAGTATGGAAGATACTTTGGTGTTTGCTATTCCTAGTTGGAAGCAAAGAGCAACTGTAGTTGCCAGTCCAAAGCTGATTCTCGAGATACTTGCCTAAAGAGGGCTTACGGGTACTGAGGACAATTGTGAGACGTGTGGGCCTAGTGTGTTGTGAGAGTCCGGATCCGCCTGGCGAACTAAAGTTGAGCGGGCTTAAACCGCTTGGTCCGGATCAGTGTTGGGCTGTTGCTGGGGCTTGTAGTTCCTCAAGATCATCATGATACATGTACGGCTTAGGGG
The DNA here is from genome assembly GCA_003290165.1 of Berberis thunbergii. NCBI lineage: Eukaryota > Viridiplantae > Streptophyta > Magnoliopsida > Ranunculales > Berberidaceae > Berberis > Berberis thunbergii. The sequence goes on from QNQO01009690.1 coordinate 176,336, forward strand.
TGTGACTATTTTATGTATTATCAACAACATTATGCCTTCTTTAGATTCTTTTCTAAATTTAGCATTAGAGTGCCATCGGCCACCACAATGGTGGTTAGTGACTTATGTGCGTTACTTGTGCAGGTCAGCAGAACTAGGTGAAAGCAGGGAGCGAAAAACAACTGCATCAAATATCATAACCAAAGACTCGTAAAATATGGATTTTTAGATTTTTTTTTTCTCATTTGGACTATGGAAATATAAAAAATGTGAATCCAACATGTTGGCCATAAGAATATGGTTATATAATTTAAAAAAATAATCAACTTAGATTCCGTTTCATTGCATTACAATGTCCAGTGAAGTATAATAGACTCATGCATAAACCTTTAAAAATACCCAAGGGATCAAATCCTTGCTTAGCCTTTTTGCAAAAGCCTTACTCAAATAAAGCATTATTGCAAGATTAAATGTTTTAAGTGCTTCAGATGCGTCCCAATTCGTCGTTGTTCATTTTTGCAAAAATGAATAGCAGTAAACCAGAAACAACTATTGTGGCGAACAAAGGCACTATGATTGTAAAGTCAACAACTGAATAAGGATGGTGATCAACTAGTAAAATTATGGTTGCATGTGTGTACCATTCTCAAATGTTTTGTTCACTTTATGTAGTGAGTATTTCACTCCTTTGCTGACTCTATTATTGAGGGCGTGATGAGGGGAAGAGATCTTGCTTAGGACCTAACCCGTCCCGACTGAGTTCCTTGGGACCCAATATTTAATTGGACAAAGAGTCGTGTGAACGGATCCTGAGCCTGTTGTAGCCTAGAAATCTAAGTACGAGCCATATTATCCTAGGCCAAACTCTGAGATTTATGCCATATTAGGCTTGCATAATTTGGGCTTGGGTGCTGACTTACGGCTTGAATAATATCTAGTCTGGGAATGGGCTAGACCCGACTTGGGCCTGCATTAGACCAGAATAGGCCTTTTTGTATTAGCGCCAATTTGTGCCATGTGTTCGGCTACTATTGGTCTATTGTTTGATGTCTCATTGGTTACTCCCCCTAGTTAGTTGGGTTGTGTATAGGGCCCCACTAACTTGTTGTACACAGAGGCCCGTGTGATGCCATGATGGCATATTTCGACGCCTTTTCAGCTTCTGTGCTGCAATTAATGCTTATGTAAGGGTTAGGTGATTACTTCTTCTATGCGTCGAGCCTATATAAGCTTGCATTGAGGGAGTTTGATCTTTTTACCTTCTAGAGCTTTTTCTTGTTCTCTGTTTTTGAACTCTCCAGTAAGGTCAAGTGCAAACCTTCATATTCTCCAATCATGTCTGTGTGACCTCATTTTTTATGTGAGCGTCATGAGGCTTGCCTTGACTTTCTCAGGGCATCACTAACGTTGGAGGAGGACTTGGCTTATCTCTATAAGGAGTTTCAGATTTCAAATGATTTAAGGTTGTTTGCAAAAGGTGAGTCCCAAACTATGCTGAGGGAGGGGTGTGTCTATCTGTACAAGGCCATGTTCAAAGTTGGCTTGCGCTTCCCCCTCCCTAACACCATTTGCAAAACATGTTGTATCAGGATATTGCCATGGCCCAGATGACGCCCAATTGGTGTAAGATACTGATCACCGCCCTAATTAGGGTAAAGGATGCAAGGTTCCATCTGTCGACTAAGCTGCTTCATTCACTAACCTCTATTAGGATGAATAAGCATGGTGTCTTCTTGCTGAAGCCCTCTTGTTTGGATGAGCTTCAGAACGATACAAAGAACTTGCATAGGTTTTTTTTTTTTTTGCTTCCTTGAAGTTTGGGTTACTTCACTTATGGTTTATTTTCCTCAACCCTCTCCACCCCATGCCGTTGGCAGGGTTAGTACCTGTGACGTGTGATTCCACCTTCCATACCTTTACCAACTCAACTGGTAAACCTTTGATGTACTTTACTTATGGTGGCCAGCTGATCATCGCAGCTTTAGGAATCTCAATAAGTATTTTGTAATCCCCTCGCTTTTTGCTTTTATTACAAATCTATGGTCGTCAGATTTGCCATCTGTTTCCAATTAGGGGGGCATGACACTGTTGTTCTTTCTCCAAAGGAGGAGAAAATGAAAGCTGACTTACTTGCTCTGCCGCCCATGCCTATTTTGGAAGTTCTTAAACTAGAGAACGTCATGCAGAGTGGTTTGTTTTCCAGTAAAACTGGTAATGTGGGTCGAACTGTGACCGTTCTAGTTGGTTCTTCTTCTTGGACTAATGTACAAGCACTCAGATAACATAAGAAGAATGTGGTGAGGATGCCTAGTCTGTCTAAGACGAAGGCTTTGTATTTTTTTCTAAGTACAAGAGGGTTAAAGTGAGAGGACTTTCAGACTGCCCATCCTACCTTGCTAACCATCTTGAAAAGGGAGCTTGTGAACCATTCTCTTGTTGTGGTCCCTCACCGTATGAGAGAGGAGGTGATGACTGAATCTGACAGTCCTCTTCAGCAAGCTATGGAAGAGTCTGCTAAGCAACAACTTCCCCCTCCTATTGCTCTGATGTCTATCATGGAGGAGCAATTCTTTCAATATGTTGGAGTCAATCAGCCCAGTAAATTGTGGACGGAATAGATTGAGCATATTTTGGACCATCTCTTTCAGGCTACACTGGGAGCTTTTGTTGGTGTTGATCCAGGAATGGAACGATCTACCCTGGAAAGTGTTTCCCGTGATTCATCTATGGATTTGAATGGACTGGTAGAGCAACATGCCTTGATAGAGGTTGTTGATTCATCTGAGTCATTGTCTCCCCATTCAAACCTTACAGTTCGCCCGACTTCTGTTGTTGACAAAGGCAAGTAGGTTGCTGAGTTTCATCCTTCCTTAGAAATTGCTAAAAAAGGGGCGAGACTGATCTCAAACCCCAAGGTTCTTCATGCCGATGCTCGAGTCAACTTCATGCTCCGAGCTCTATCCATCTCAACTCTAGTAATCGGCACATCTGGCACTAGAAGGTGGATCATAGGACTGGCTCCATCCAGCAATTGAGGAAGTGGTTATCTTGGCTAATTGACAAAGCACCACTGAAGGAAATAATTGAAAGGGATTATCTTGATAAAAGGGCAAAAACATCTCATGCTAGTAAGTTAACCATTGTTTTCTTACTACAACGTGCTTCTTGCCCTGGTTATTGGTCGTAACTTTTTACATGTTTTCTAATCAGAGGATGACCAATTTGACTTACGCTGGGAGGTGGGTACTAAAGTGGAGTCTGTGTTGGATAGGGTGTAAGCCTTAGAGATGTTGTTTGTTGAGCATCAATTGCAATCTCGAATGCTTTCTTTAAGGTAAATTTGTCGGAAAAGCAGTTAGCTACTCAACCCAATCTGCAAACTCAGTTGGTAACACTTAGGAGAACCTGAGCAAAGCGTTGGTTGGTCAATCGAACTTGAAAGCTCAATTGAAAAGAGTCCAGGAAAGTCTTGATGAAGCCCAATGTTATACAATTATTAACCTAATTAAAATGCTTCTAAATGTACGTTTTAACTCGCAAGTGCACAAGATCAAACAAATAGTTTTAATATCAAGAACAAGATCATTCCCACGAGGATTAAATTAGTTGTGTTTAAAACGACTTTCCTAACACTACTACTTCAATGAAGCCTAATAATTAATTAAACATGAAAAAAATAATGAGGAAAATTAAATGTAAAATTAATAAGTTCAAATATTGAGAAAATAATAGGGGTGGGCACGGTTCGGTTCGGTTCCAAATTTTGAGGAACCTAACTCGAACCGTTTAAAATTTTTTCGGTTCCGATTCGGTTCGGTTCCTCTATTTTGAACGTTGGAACCGAACCTAACTCGAACCATTTACAACGGTTCGGTTCCTACGGTTCCAAACGGTTCCTATATTATCTCATTCAAAACTACCTAATCTTTGACTATAATCAATTTTACACTAAATTAAAATGACTAGGAAGAACTGTAATTGAAAATGATCATCTGACTATAATCAATACTAGGAAGAAAATGATCATCTGACTATAATCAATACTATAATCAATACTAATCTATAATCAATACTAATCTATAATCAATCTGATCATCTTTATTTAGTCATGTTAAACTAATCTCTGACTATAATCAATACTAGGAAGAACTTTTTCATAAAAGTATTGAAAATGATCATCTTTATATAATGTCAAAGCATTTGCAGACTCACAAGTAGAAGAAGAAGATCAACTTACTGCTTGAGCGAAATCATGATCAGGATGGGGAAACAGAAACATTCTCAGCCTTGTAAATCCATCCCCCGCAACAAACTTATCATACTCCTCCATCATATTCGTTACATCATCATCATTCACAACCGACACCAAAGCATCAAGATCCTCATCCGGCTGCTGGTACTTCAACACCGTCGCTCTTTCGAATAGTTCCCGCATCTTCGCCATCAATTCCTCATAATTCGTGTCCCTCGGCAAACTCACAATCCTCGTCTCTTCGACAGAGACAGAGAGAGATCTCGCTGAGGGAGCTGCTTCTTCTTCTCTTCGACAGAGACAGAGAGAGGAGAGGAGAGGGAGATCTCGTGCTTCTTCTCTTCGACAGAGACAGAGAGAGGAGGGGAGAGGGAGATCTCGGCTTCTTCTCTTCGGATGGAGAGGGAGATCTCAGATCTCGGCTTCTTCTCTTCGACAGAGACAGAGAGAGGAAAGGAGAGGGACTCGCTGCTTCTTCTCTTCGACAGAGACAGAGAGAGGAGAGGAGATGAAGATCTCGGCTTCTTCTCTTCGGATGGAGAGGGAGATCTCGATTCTCGGCTTCTTCTCTTAGAGACAGAGAGAGAGGAGAGGAGAGAAATTCACAGTGATTCACTGATTCGCCTCAGAAATAGAATTAGAAATAATTTAGGGTTGGGTTTGGGTATATATATGCGGTTCGAAACGGTTCGGAACCGAACCGTTTTAAAAAAAAATTTGGAACCGGAACCGAACCGTTTAAGAACGGTTCCGGAACCGAACCGAATCGTTTAACATTTTTTTAAATCAGAACCGAACCGTTTGGAGTAAAACGGTTCGGTTCGGTTTGGATCCGCGGTTCCTCGACCCGTTTGCCCACCCCTAGAAAATAAGTTAGAGATTCAATATCTGCTACTAGTCATTGTCTTTTGAACAATGACATGCATAATTATATAAACTAAATTTCAGTGCTCAAATTTTGAAAACCCAAGGTTATGGGTGTCCACTCCTTAAGTTATGAATTTTCCTAAACAACGAATTAGGCATGGGTGTCTACTATAAGTCTTTTCATTCTCAAGGTATTTAGCATGATATCTACTAAATTGTACCTTAAAAACGCATAAATCAATGAAAATCGACAAAAACACAAAACCCACCCAAAACATGGTACCTATTTCGGTCATTCATGTTGATTAATTCCAAGAACCAATCTTATCTTGTTTTTTTCTTCACTTAACATAGGCACAAGTCTCAGTTATCTAAATTTATCCAAGTAACAATCCTCATAAAAATCATGCATATGGTGATGAAGTATAAACAAAATCCATATTATATGTGAAACAAAATAAGAAATTAATCAATTGCCAATGGTGTTATGGCCTAGTGGTTGGGGCTGTGTGGGTTTGTTCCCCACGTCCTAGCTTCGAATCCCACCCGCTACATGGTTACTTTCTTTAAGGTGTTGACCTGTAGGTTGCCATGTCGATAAGTTCTGGGATCCTTAAAAATCCTGCTTGCCTTCCAAAAAAAGAAACTAATCAATTGAACATCATAAAAATAGTGTAGCAAGGCATGTCATAATTCTCAATGAGTCATAATTAGTGTTTCAATCTATCCCTAACTAAGCTATTTAGTCACACGTAATGCAGGCAAAATTGATTTTCAAATAAAGCATTGGAAAGTAGAAGAAATAAGCAAACTATGTTTTGTTATGGTGCAGACTAAAGTGCAGGGTGTAAATAGCAAAGAAGAAATTCAAACTCTTATCCCTCGTTCCTTCTTTTTCTTCCCAGCTTCAGTTCAGGAACCAGCAAACAACAAAGCAGTGACCACAGGCACAACAACAAAGCAAAAGAGAACAATCTGTGTATGTGTTCTTCAGGAATATTTTCTCCACGCTAGCACAAAGCAAAATCAAAGCCGAAAGCAACAAATTTGCATGTCACGAAATTTCAGCAATAGAGCAGAAAACAGAGAGCTCTCTCTTCCGTACTTCGTAATGCAGCAACAAAGTCACACAGCCAACTGCCAAGAATTTCAAAGAAAGCTTCTCTCTTTCTCCTCCACGAAGAACTGCCACAGCAGCAAGAGAGATCGCACCAGCAACAACCTGCAAAGCTCCATTTTAGCAACAAGCAAGATCAATTGCAACCTCGCAGCAAAATAGGGATGTTCACGCGAGAGTTATCTTCAACTTCAGCCAGAGAGAAAGGTACACATGCAGCCATAGAGAGATGAGAGAAATTGCAGCCCCTTCTCCTTTAAAAACCTTTTTATTTCCCTTTTAACTTCACTTCCTTTCCGAACGAGTATCTATCTAAAATTCTTCGTGTAATTGAATTTTCGAGGACTCAGCATTGCATATGAAATTAGTTCTATTTTTTTTTCTTAGCATACAATTAAAATATTTATCAAATACTAAAATACACATCATGTAGCTAAGTAAAAAATTATTATAAAAATTACTAGAATTAACCAAATAATGTAACAATTACACTTATAAAAGGAATGTTCAGAGTGCACTTTTATGCACTCATCACATGCCCCAACTAGCTTATTGCTAGTCCCTAGCAATTAAATCAACTAAAACTTCATCATCATCATCATCAAAGCTCATTCCCGAGATTTTCGGGGTCGGCTACATGGATTTTGGTTCTCCAAGCAATGCAATCTGCCCACATTTTCTCGCCTAATTCAAGCTCAATGATATCTTCATTCACCATCTTCATCTAAGTTTTCAACGGTCGTCCCATCCGTCTACACCCTCCATTAACTTGCAAATCTAAACATTTCCTAATTGGCATCGTGTTTGGTCTCCTCCGCACATAACCAAACCAAGTTAAACGTCTTTCTCTAATTTTTTTTCCTCTATGGGCGCTACACCTAAGTATCTCCTAATTATTTCATTTCTAATTTTATCCTTACGAGTTTTACCACACATCCACCTTAACATACGCATTTCTGCTACTGCCATCCTATGCGTATGTTGTCCCGTAGTAGCCCAACATTCTGAACCGTATAGCATGGCTGATCGAACAATTGTCTTATAACATTTCCCTTTTAGCCTTGCAGGCATCCTCCTATCGCATAATACTCCTGACGCCATTCTCCATTTCAACCAACTAGCTTTAATCCTATGGTCTACATCTTCTCCAATAGCCCCATTCTTTTGAATTATAGATTCTAGATATCGAAAAGCCTCACACTCTGGGACCTCGACACCTTCGATCTCAATTGCATTACTTTTCCCTCTTGGTTCACACCCAAAGTTGCACACTAGATACTCCGTCTTCGAACGGCTAATTCTAAAACCTTTACTCTCTAAAGCCTCCTGCCACTTAACTAATTTCTGACCTAAACCTGCACTAGTCTCATCCATTAAGACAATATCATCTACAAATAACATGCACCAAGGTACATCTTCTTGCAGATGTCTCGTCAACTCATCCATGACCAAAGCAAATGTCTAGGTACATCTTGCAGATGTCTAGAAAAAATAAAAACTCAAGACTGAAATAAAATTCCTATCTATACAACTTTTACTGGTACTTTAAATTGCATTTAGCGAATGTAACAAGCCTTTAGACCTATATGTGTCTCTAGTGGAAGAGTTATAGTCTCATGAGAGTTTACCAGAAGTGTACCTACAAACACTGTGTTATTTTCAATAAACTGCTCAATCTTAGCTTCCAATTCGACAATTACGACAAATTGTCGATGAGAGTAAAGTATCACATAAATAATATCGTTCTCATTCATTACAAAATTTAAAATAATGAACTTCATCTTCACAAGGTTTAGCAACTCCAAATTATGATACATCACTTATAAATAGCTAGTAAGAAACTACAAGTCCCCTTTGGTGTAAAGTAAAGCAACACATAACCATGGAACTTCAAAGTATTTCCTATATACATGACTTACTAACTCAAAATTCATTGGAATCCATTTAATTAAACAACCAAGGAAATGGAAAATTTTAAAAAAATTATTTTATTTTTTCTCTATCTTTGGACCAATGACACCCAAACCAGATGGCTTTAGAGCATTAAGTGTAAAAATATCCCAAGGAGTTTACTAACTCAAGTAAAAAAGATTACAAAGTTAAACTAGCCATAACTCGACTTCAACATGTGCAATGTTTAGCTCCCTTAGGTTTTCTAATTGACTCATTTATCAAGCTTTAGTCCAATGACTCCTATACTAGTTGGTTTTAGGGCATTAGGTGTATAAACACCCTTACGGGTTTACTAGCTCAAGTAAAAAAAGATTATGAAGCTTAATTAGTTTATTTATAATTTAACATTATGCCAAGGTTACTCATCCAACAAATCTACCAAATTATCCTGAGATATAAGCATGCATATTTGGTTTCACCTTTTCATACTCCACACTATTTGCCAGTGTGCATGTGCTAAATTCAAAGTGAAACAAGTTGAATACTCACTAACCAAAAATAAGTAGTACAAATTCAAATTTCCAAGATATATGGTTATGTGTTCACCATTTTAAACTCGCTAATGAATCTTGAATCAAAACTAAAAAGTGCACTTGATCTATTTAGAAAACAATGACTACCAAATATCAATCTGCAAGTGCACTTGTACTCTAGCACTTTTACGTCCTCTTTGTTGGAGAATCATGTGTAGTTAGACTGGTCTTGTAGTTTGGTTGTGTCATGAATCTATGAGGTAAGTTAGATGTTTTGTGTTTCATTATATGAATTCAACTCATGTTTTCTTCTTCTACTTCTTAAGCTCAAGATTAGATAAATTTCTATACTTTCAATTTCTCTAACAAGCCCCTTACAATGTTTATATATTATTAGTCTAAGTTTCATTGTGATTTGCTAGATATTTGGCGTTTCATTTAAATATGGATTCCTTGTATACTTTTAAATCCACATTTGATTCTTAGGTTACTGATATGCTTTAAGCTTGAAATCAATTTACTCATAAACCATATTTTCCAGCCTAAGGTGAGAAGAAAATCTTCCTTAGGATGTGTTAATTAATTTGGAATGATTAATCTAAGGGTAGTGCAAAGGTGTCATCATCTCATGATGGTAAACTCAAAGCCCTAACTCTCACATTTAGGTTTTACTTTGCATTTTTAATTCAAACACTTCACCAATCACTTCTTTTCTAATTAGGTTAATTTTCAAAAGAGATTTAAAGATTAGTTTTCCGAATTTTATAGTTCTCCTTGTGGGATTCGATTCGTACTAGCCGTTATCTAACTCAATAGATAACTGTACAGTTGTGGTAACATTTAAAAGAGAGCCATCTTGGAGCTATCCTCCCATGGGCCCACCCCTACCCTAAGGTGGGATGTTAGCCAAACATGGTAAGCTCTTGGCCAAACTTCACTTATTTCTCTCTAAATTACAACTTCTTCAATTATTTCTCTCTCAAAAGTGTTTCAAAGTATCTCCTCCCAAGTATCTCCATGTGTGGGGTATTTATAGATGAAAAAAATGTGAGACATATAGGTAGAGATAATGGGGTGGAAGGTGGAGTGTTGGAGTGAAATAAGGTGGAGTGTAAAAGTGATAAAGTAAAGATATAAAAGAGTGTAAAAGTAAAATAAGGTGAAGTGTAAAAATGAGCATAGATATTGGAGTTTGTAGAAATTTTATGGCTATAATGAAGTTTCCATGTGGATGTCCAAATTTTCAAGTTGATTTCCTTGAGATTTGTAGATGATGATACTTTGTGGACTTGACTTCATGGGTTTTGGGCTTGAAAATATTTCATCTTTGAATGTGCATATGTGAACTTTCAATGGGCTTTTATAGTTGTTGATCTTAGCCTTATTGTGTTACTTTGTGTATGATTTGAGATTAGTACTTGAATTTCTACAAAATACACTAAACACACGTAATGAGATATTTTATTAGATAATTGAACTTAGCAATTGTATATTTAGGGGCATAAAATGTCTCATTTATATGCTGATCACTGCTACTTTGTGGTGGTAGAAAATAATGGACTGGGTACAAACAACAATAGTTAAAAAAATATGTTATCTTCCCTTCCTTTTAGTCATATTCTTCCTTCATCCCTATGTCCTTGTTTACTGTCTTCGTCCCTGCATGTTGCTATATGGTCCAATCTCCTATGTGTTTGAGAGATGGAAGGCGAGATAGAATAACAAAGGAGAAGTATAAGAAAAAAAGACGAGATGGGAAAGGAAGGATCGAAGGGAGGTCAGCTTTGATTCTGTGCATGAGATCTTTGCGCTTTGTTTATAAGCTCTGTGTACTCGAGTTGTATCTGCATAAGAGAGAAGCAGAGAAGGGGGAAGAAAGAGGGAGAGGCGAGATGACGTGATGTGTGGTGGCTGCAAGGAGGTAGCAAGGTGGCACGAGATAATGTTTGTGTGTGGGGAGATGGAAGAGGGAGGTTGAAATGAAAGAGATGGATCTATTCATGACGGGGAGAGGCTCGTGAGGCTATGAGATGGATGGAGATGAAGATGGTGGCTAGTGAGAAGTTAGCTCGAGGAAAGATGGTCATAATGGTGAGTTTATGGTGGTTGTCGATTCTTCTAGCGAGCAAGAATTGCCAGCAGGGCGGACAATGAGATGGTGTTGATGGATTAAAAAAAGAGAAAGAAAGGGTCATGAAAAGAAAGGAAGAATATTGTATTTTCCTTGTTTGCCAATTACATGGAGAAAGAAGAGGGTTAATTGGGCTTGGGCTTAGGCTTAGGTTAAGACAGAGTTGGAATATGGGTTTGTTTGGGTCGACTTTTGGCAAGTGATTGTTGTGGCGCCTTGCAATTTCACCCTTCACTTGGTACAACTATTTGAACCAGCTAATTAATCGTTCTCCGACTTGTCGCTTTAACGCAATTTCATCGTTTAAGCTCCAATTCCTAAAAAAACATGAAAACAAAATAATTGAAATAAAATATAATATCAAAACACTAAAAAATTTAAATTATAAGATATTTTATGTAATAATTATGTGAATATCAAATACCCCCAAACCTATATTTTGCTAGTCCTCGAGCAAACCAAAGAATAAAATCCTAACTCACTTTCGCACAGTTACACTTACCTTAAACGTGCAACAAAGCTTAAAGCACTAGATTACCTCTAGTGGACGAGTTATAGTCTCATGAGGGTTTTCAGAAAGGTTACCTTCAAACATTACTAACTCAATAAAAGAAAACCTACTTTGTAAAAAAAAATTGCAACTACATGGTCACTATCTTTTATCTCCTTTATTTTATTTTCTCAAAGTAATCATCTAATTGCCAAAAAAAGTTAAGAAAAACAACTAACAATGTCACAATAGTATATCAACAGATTTTAACAACAATTTAATAGTATCAAAAGGTTAAAATTTCATCATTATTTTCAACTCGAAGTGTGTGCTTGTATAGCCTTATTAGCATAACTCTCCATTTTACAGAAATACACGACTAGATAACTTTTAGAAAAAATGATTCGACTACAAATCTTTGATGTCACTCATAAATGAATCACTCAGAGACTGGGTATTTATAACTAAGTTTATATATAAGGAAAAAATAAATTATTGAAACACAAACATCTCACATATAATTATCATGAAAAATGTACTTTACAAATAATGAAATAAATATGATACCATAGACAGAAATATCCAAGGTAGTTGAAACGTGAAGCGAAGCCAAAGCGATTTGCCATTGCTTGGCTTTAAGCAAAAAGCGAAGCGTGAAGCAATGGTTTTACGCAAGTAAAGCGATCTTAAAATTTGATTTTAATATTACATAAAAATATAAATATATGCATATTGCTTGTATAAGCTTCTAAATATATGCATTCTGTTTTACTACAAGACTTAGTGGTGCTAGCTCAATTCAATGTAAGTGTTCAAATTGCTTCATATGTTATGATGTTCGTTACCATTCACTGCAACACCATACTTCCAACCAATGTTTTCTTGAGAATTACTCTCCCATGCCACACGTTTTTCTTCCATAATCAATCACCTCAATCACCCTTAGTAAACAAAAAATAGCAACATTATTAATGTATAGATTATTAATGCATAGATAATGAATGTATAGATGTGGGTTCCTTCTTCAGGTCATGACAGTGGAAATTTTGGTGAAACTCTGTTGAAGGTAAGAAGATTCATACCTCGAACAAGACTCCAACTCCCATTTTGTTGAAACTCTCTGATTCGGCTGTGAATGAGAAAAATAGAAAAAAAAAGTATGATTAGAAGAAAAAAAAAAACAAAAAAGCCAAAAATACCCTGTTAGCTTGATATAAGGTTTGGGGATCCTCATAACCCTTGCTCGCTTAATATAACGTTTGGGGATCCTCAAAACCCATGCTCACTTTCCAAAAAAAGAAAGACAAAAAGGCTTTTATTTAATGAAGCATGGCTTTGGTGGCTTCACATTTCAACAAAAAAATGCTAAAAGCGGTGGATTTTTGTGGCTTTAGAGTAGTGACCTGGCTTTGACCAAGGCGAAACGAGATGTCATGGCTTGGCTTGGATTTTTGGCTTTAAGCGGTGGCTTTGGATGACTTTGACTACACTAAGATTATCAATTACTTTTGAGAATGTTGATTCAAATACCATAGTTCTTGTCTATTCAATCTTCACAACTGCAAGCTAAACGTTTACTTAAGATTAATTAGGTCTGTATTAGGTTGTAATGGGACTTGGATTATGGCTAACAAGAATAAAAAAGGATATACAAAAATTCTTTGAGAATGGATACACCTTTTAATAAAACACATGGGGCACTGAATAATGAAATTTTTTTTATTCCTTCTCAATTTTCTTCATATGTTTTTTTATAAACATCAATTTTTTTCTCACTTACATGTTTTTCCCCTTTCTACACAGTAAAGCATTTCTACCTTGAGGATTCATGGAATATTTATTTTCAACTCTTTCTATTTGCTCAGTACAAAAATATATCAACCATACACATCCTCAGAGAAATTGGGTAAGGATAAAAATAATATCGGTATTACTCTATAGTTAGAGTGGGTAATGGAGATGGGGTTAGCAAAGAAAAGGCTATTCAAAGGCTACAACAGATATTTATTGCTAGGTAAGCTAAAAGGCTAGAGAATGGTTCAAAGAAAAAAATTCCTATATCACTTCTTAAGCTCTAATCAGCATATGACATCTCTACTAAATAAACCAAGAAGTTCTATTGTAATGATTCAATTTTAATGTCATTTTCAAAGCAATTATTAAAAGAAACAAGAATAATGAGATCATCAACGAGATAATGTCGACTCAAGAAAATTCAGAGTTTATTAAATAATCCACAAGAAAAATAGAATGGCTCTAAACTCACAAGGGATAAGTCTCCGCTATTATTCTAAGACTTCCTAGTTAATATCTCACTCATCAACCTCAGTTTGTCCTAACTTGACTTATAGTGCAAGAATAGTTGAGTTGAAAAATTTCATGAAATATATTTAACTTAAAGATAATTTCAAACCTTGTGTCTTCCTATTAATATATCAATGTTATAAGTGATATGATGTCTTTTCTCAAGTTTAAAAAACATACTCTTTTCATTGGAAAGGAACTTCGGATTTTGAATGCATTTTCAATTCAAATTTTTTTTTACAATTATTATAATATTCAATGGAGAGTGAGTAAAATACAATAATTAATCAGTAAAGTTGTGAAATACATTTAAGCTCAATTGTTTTGAAAAAATGCACAAAAAACACATTTGGAAAATGAACAAAAATGCATCAACCCCACCCCTAACATTAACCAAATATTGTCGTTAATGTATAAAAAGAATAATCATGACAATGAAGGAAAAAAATGAGGGTTAGAGTTATATTACCATGGTGAAGTTTTTACCAATTTCGAAGACATCATCCACCAAATGAAAGCTCAAAAACATAAGAACTGTGGACTTATCCAGATAAATTGATAAAAACACATAAACATGCAAAAATGAAAAAATTAATGTACTAGTTGTAAGTCAAAATTATTATTGAGCTAATGAGTACAAGTGGAATGCAACTACAAAAAACTTGAACATCAATCAAGACTAACCATAATGACACATTCAACGCTGGGCTGCCTCCTAGGAATGTTTGGTTTAACATCGTCAGCCCGACATATATTCTTCCTCACGAGAATGATGTACCATAAGAAGAAGAAGAACATAGCGAACACCCTACCCTAAACATAGACACTTAGTCCACAATGTTAACTACATCATATAACAATAACCTAAAGAAATGCAAATGAACTCGCATTCCTAGGAAATTCGTAGGGATCTAAAGCATAAAGGAGTGAAAACCAGTGATATCTAGGAAATGACTCTTGCCTACTCCTAAAAAGAGACATCCTTAATTAGGTGTCAAATCAAAAGATTTAATATGTTTCACAATAGGATGGTCGAAGATAAAATCATCCCTTAAAACAAGGGATCACTACACCAAAAGGCCTGATTAGCTAAGCAGAGGTGGCCACGGCTCTAAACCGTTGGTGTATTTGCCACGGCCAAAAACCATGGCTATAATGACCAACGGCTAAAAACCATGGCTAAAACAAGGCTTGGCCACGGTTCTAAACCGTTGGTGTGTTTGCCACGGCTAAAAACCGTGGCTATAGTGGCCAACGGCTTAAAACTGTTGCTACATTGCACGTGTGTTGCACGTGGATGTGTGGAGAAGTCGATTCGATTTCTCGGCGAAAAAAATTTGGGTTCCCGCTTTGCGTTCCCTCTCCATTTCCCCCCAACTCTCGCGAGCGGGAGGGCGAAAGTCATTCCTCGTGTTTTTGGCTCACGATTTCATCTCTTCCCTCAAACACAACTCTCCCTCACACAAACGCAACGCAGCCCTCACAAACGCAACTCTCCCACCTCGCCTCTCCTCTCGCCGTCACCTCGCCTCGCCTGATTTCTATCGCTCTTTTCTCACCATCACCTCTCTTCTCGCCGTCACCTCGCCTCGCCTGATTTCTATGCACAAGAGCATAGTGTTTGTATCTGATGATTTTGTTAAATCTTTGATGTGTTTTATCTTCTGATCTAGGGTTTTGGAGGTTTGGGGTTTACTGATTCTACTAAGTTGGGTGCTTCAGGAGTTGGGATTGGAAACTTTGAAGAAGTTGGTCCATTGGATACAGATTTGAAGGCCAGAAATTCAACTTGGTTGCAAAAGGCCGATCTTTTGTTTGTGGTGAGTGCATTCAATTTACTGATTCTCTACTATTTTGTTTCCCCTTCACTGTGTTTGTGTTGATTTGTTATATTTTGTGGTGTTTATTTGTGTTTCAAGTGTACCCATGCTTATATTTGTTGAATTTGAGATGGGTTTTTTGAAAATAGAGATCTGGGTTTTGAAAAATAGTTTAGATGAAGTCAATTGTCTATGCAAGCAATCAATGTCTATGTGTGAATGTGATCTTCACTGTGACGTTGGTATGTATTTCTTTTGATCTAATGGACTCAATTCTGAAGGAAGTTGAAGTCAATGAAGTATGTAGCTGCTTTGAATCATTTTTCTATTTCAATCTTGATTTGGGAATTTTGATGGATGTTGATTCGATATTTAAGTTGGATTTAGATAAGAATCAAGAATAATATTAGAAAGTCGTTTAAATAAATGGCCGAGGACAAGTCAGTCTGAATGAAATAGAATAACTGAATAGAAATAAGATTAATAGGAACAAATTACAGTAGTTCCCTTAGGAGCTTTCTTACCTGTGCACTCAATATTTGTTTGTGTCTATAATCTTCATTATGGCATTGGTATATGTTTTTTCTGATCAATAGACTCTGTTTTGATAATCACTGAAATATGGAACTGCTTTGAATCACTTTGCCAAATCTTTATTTGGGAAACTCGATAGAAATGATTTGATGTTGAAGTTGGTTTTGAATAAGAAGAATCGAGAATGACATTAGGAAGGTGTTTCATGAAATGGGTCTAGGAGTACTATCATTGTGACAAATGAAAGGAGATCACATAAACTTCGAAGTGTATCCTGAATAAAATAGAATAATAGAAATATGATTAATGTGAACAAATTATGGTAGTTCCCTTAGGAGCTCTGGTTTGAATTGGTAAATCTCTTACAAACTGCATTCCCTTTCTTTTTTCAGTCGTTTCTTATTGATCTTAGGAAAATGTATTTACCATTTAGAAAGATCCATTTGTCTCTTTGAAGTTCACAAACACATGAAAGGTATGGTATTTGAACAATTTGATGGTCACAGCTGACACATTTGTGATAAATTTGAAATTTATTTTCCAGGTACCATAGAATTGACACTTCTGTAAAGTTATCTTACATCGTGATTCACAGATATGGGCTCTGGGGACTGGTTTAAGACAGTAATTAGCCTAAAGAAAGCAAAGGGAGGTGAAGCAAAACAAATTAAGGTAAACATATATTTGAATGGTTTTATGTTACACTACTGATTTACCCTTTTATTGCATTGTTTTGTTGGCAATCAGCTTTAGATCTAAGCTTTCAAGTCTGGTTTTGCACAAAATTGTTGCACTGCATGCTCAAGAATAAAAAGGAATTATTTTTAAGAAGTTGAAACATTTTAATGAGCTAATTTTGTTTTGAGAGAATCAAGCATTTTAATGACGCATTCCAATGCCTTAAAAAAGCTTTAGGATATCAACATTCCATCATATGCTTAGTTAGTTAAGATGTCTTTTCCATCATATGCAAACTGCCTTGTCATAATAGTTATGCTTGTTCAATAATTGATGATGATGATGTATACTAATTCTTATATAACTATAATGCTATATTTGGAATTTGGTGCCTGTTATGTTCACATGAAATTTTTTGGGAACCACTTGATTAAGAGTTCAATCTAAATATTTTGTTGTTGTTTTCTAGGTTGTGAAGAACACGAAGGAGTTGAAACGACAGCTAAAGGATATGATCTGTGAGAAGGGTGATTCATTCAAACATGGTGGATTATTGACAGACAAGGTCTGTGCTTTCACTTTTTGAATTTCTCGTGTATGTAATAGTGAAGTACTTCCTGCTTCATGTATACAGAGTACTGCTCTGAAAGGATGAAAATAATTCTAATTTGTAAATCTGAGAGGTTGTTTGCACATATTTTGTGCAGGTCAGATTGGGTTTACATGGATGGAGGGAAAGGTACTACAAGAAGAAATTCAAAGCAGAAGGCTCGGAGAAAATGGAAATCATTCGCAAAGAAATAGTACGTCTTATTTTAGCAACGAATTTCAGATGCTGAACTCAGACATCTCTAAGTAAATCATTTTTTCTTCCTTTTATGGTTATTGTTTTACGCTTTCTTTGAGTCTTGAAAAAAGTGAGTTTTGCGAAACTCAAACCCCAAATTAGATTGTTATCTTGCATTTCAGCTTCTTTCGCGATTCTCAACTCTCCAATGATAACCAATATGGGAATTTATTGCCACTCTCAACTATAGAATCTTCCCAAACTCTTACCTCTCCACAAAGCCCAGGTTCGATAAAAACCATATTTATTTATGTCATAATGATTGTTATGAAGATTTCAGTTTAGACCACATTTCTCTAATGGCAAGAAACCTTTTTGTTTCTTCTTTGTTCTTTGTTCCTTGAATATTGATTGTTTGACAAGCTTCATCACACTTTCTATTAAAGTTTTCTTATTAAAAACTGATATATGCATTTGTTTGTGGATAATCTAATTATCAGAATCTGATGCATTTATGTGAATCACAGGTTAAATACAGAGTATCCATTATGCAACATGTTCAAATTGTTCATGTGTGCGGTTTGTCAAGTAGAAATAAAACTGAACAAGGGAACATCGGTGCATGCTGGTTCATCAAATCCAGGAAAAGCACGTCCTTGGAATGGTCCATTCTTATGCTCTGACTGTCAAGCGAAAAAAGAAGCCATGGAAGGGAAAAGACGTTATACAAAAACTATATTTTGCCTGATTATTCAGAGTTTGAAATTCAGATCCTTCATAAAGTTATCTGATCTCTCCTTATTTATATTTTTCAGATGCAAGAATAGTAGTGATAGTGACTAGCCAAATTACCAATGCAACATCACCATGATCGGGCAATGATCTTACCACTAACAGATTGGTCCTGGTGATGTCCTCTTTTAAGGAAGGAGAGGATGCTCTAAAAAAGATTGGAGAAGCATTGAAGAAAAAATTATTTCAGGCCTCATATCCTCCTGTGTTGCTACTTTGCTCATGATACAGGTATATAGGAACCCATACTTACAGCATGTGCTGAATAAGGTTGACTTATCTGTCCTGTGCATTTTTCAGTCAGTTCCATTTAGGTTCTGTGACATGTGTGCGTGTGTACCTTAAATGCATGCATGCATGCATAATCCAAAAGCTGAAAAGAGTCGAGAGCAACAACTTTTTGTATATTTTTAAATAGTTTTCTTCTTACATGTTACTTGTTATTTAAACGGAACAGGCGTGTTCTGAGAGACAATATCCACCAACTGAAGCAGCCCAGATATTAGATTCTGCCATCTCCAATATATAGAGAGATAGAAATGTGCATGGGAATGGTCAAGAACCAAATAATGGCACTCATACCAACAGAGACCCTTTCAGCCATTCAATTGCACACTTTCCTGTAAATATGCAACTCCAATTCCAGTAAGTGAACTTACTTTGTTGCTTCTGTAAAATTTTCACATTCTAATATTAGCTTGATATCATTAACTATTTGCTAAGTTTCATGTAAGTGACATATCGATGCCTGTTATAGCTTAATTACATGGATCGAGTCTTTATAATTTCCTTGATTTGTACATGATATTTTAGTAATTTTCATTGTTCGATTACTGAAACTTACACCTTCAGGCTAGCTTTGCATCTTAAAACACTAATGCCTCATTTCTTGAATTAGCCTTTTCAAACACTGGATTCACTCTACATTTTCATTGTTAAACTGACATGTGACATTGATAGTGTATTCATTAGAAATGGTAATTGAAGTTTAACCTTGTGTTTTCTCTTGAACAAAAGTTTGAGGCTTTGGTCTACAGACAATGATACTTACATTTTCAGTGAATAAAATTTTATTATGAATAGGAAGAAATATGAAATATAAAAGAGAAAAAACCAAAAGGGAAAAGAAAAACAGAATTGTCGCACAGTGGTGCGTATTGTTTCTCATCAGCTTGAATCTGAATTTTTCCTTGTCAAATATGTGTTCATTCATAATAGAATGGTTATATGGTATCTCTTTGGATATTCCTAAATCTACTATTTTTAGATTTTAGAAGCTGTGCTATGCCATATGGTACACATATACATGCACAGGAATAGGTTGCCTTCTGGTCTATTTGCAACATGGTGCTCACTCTCTTTATCCTTCTGTATTTGCAGTAAAATAAACAGATTTTGATTGATGTTGAGATGGCAAATGATTTCACCAGACTTGGTTTCCTTGCTAGTGGAACGGATGTAGCTCCCATAGTTCCAGCTTTAGAAGCTATTTGGCAGAACTTATCTGGAAAAGGACTAGCAGATTTTAATTTTCGTAGTGTTACTGGTAATATTAATATCCTTCTTGACAATGGAGGTTCAACTGCAGCAGGTCCTCTTTTAGCAATTGTTTATTTCTTTTATCTTTACTGCATTATTATTGGTGTTAATAAGTTACCGTCGTCTTATTTGTCATCAATAAGTTTCGTATAGAAGAATTGCATCATTTTTATGTTTTGATTCATGAATCCGACTTTCATCTTCATTTCACTTGTTTTTGTTATTGGGATGCAATTATGGAAAGTTTATGATTATTTGCACTTATTTGCTGAACCACATATCCAATGATATAGAACATGTTAAATACATCAAGGGAGCTTGTTGGGCATTTTAACGTAGCACAAAGCCAATTTCTATCTAGCTTTACAATGAGAGAGAAAAATTTTGTTATAGTTTTATACAACTTATTTTGTTTTGTTATCAATATGAAAGCTATAAACTCTCAGTTGGCTTACTGGAAGGAATATTACTCTTTTACATGCAATTTCCAGACTAATCATAACCTCTCAGTTTAAGGACAAAGATGTATTGTTAGTCAAGCGAGATGATGCAATTCATAGATATCACCTGTGAGTGAATGATAGATCTCTAAGTTTTATTTATTTATTTTGATTGCTTCTTAGTTGATATTTATTTGCTCACTCAAAAACCTAGCGTCTCAGCTCGAGTGCAAAACCTAGTTCCCTAATATTTTTCAAAATAGTAACCTTGAGAAATCTATCAAAGCAGTTGCAGTTTTCACTGACAAATTTACTTTCAACTTAATAGGCACTCTATTAGGGCCAGATTTCTAAAAGAGTTATTTACTCTCTCTAATACACTTCTTTTCTTAATGATTGAGTGTACTGTAGAAGTTGTCTGATTGCAAAATATCAAAGGCAATACTTGTAGGAGGTCTTTGTCGAGTGTTAGCCAAGGACTTCACCAGGAAACAAAATTTGAAAAAAAAATCTTCAACTATATGCAGTCTATTTTTCCCACTAATATATATGCAGTCTACTTAAAAGGTAATATATCTTTTATACAGAGTATAGTAATATGCCAATTGTCTTTGCAGTTACTATAAACGTTTCTCTCTTTAGTTTTGATGGTAAGCTTACAAGGTTAATGCCATTGTTAGTACTTTTGATAGATACAATAGTGTGCACTTGACGAGATAAATGTTGGAGTTTGTGATGGAATGTCATATGAAGAAATAAAGAAAAACATGCACGAGGAATCTTAGTACGTTGATAAACTTATTTCTGAACATGCTTTTAAGTGTTCTGCTTATTCTGTCAAATCAATGTCTAATATCTTGTAAACAATTTACTTAATTGTTTCAGTGCTTTCATATTATGACTCAATTTTGATCCAACCTATGTCCATTTTTTTCCTTTGAAGTTAAAGCTACTACTTTGCGTGGATCATATGTGCACGCCGGTATCATCATACATAAAAGAGTCAACTTGGTTTAGCAATACAAAAAAATGATATTAACATGTGTTGGAGTTGATCCATGAAGAACAAACAATAACTTATTTATGTGGACCATGTGTTTTCTGCAGGTATCATTTGTGTTTTCAACTATCTTGCGTTTATATTATGTCATTGTTGTTCTTTACCACTTAGGTTTTTATATTTTTTTATTATTTATAATCCCAATATCACAAGGGTACTGAATGAAAAAAAAAACATTTGAGTTTTTGCATGTTTATTGGCAGATGAATGAAAACTAAGACTGTTCTTACTTTTTCTACTACATTTACAGATACTTAAAAGTCTCACTATATCATAGAAGAAACTACAGTCATAGGGTGGATATACATAAAAGTTGATGTAATTTAACAGCAAATTAAATTTCTGTAGTTATGATTTTAAGATGTAACTAGGTTTACTTGAAGAGCTTTCCACCAAGAATGTGGTTAGCAGCCTGGGGTTAGTTTCAAGAAACTATTCTATGCTATCTTAAGGTGAAATACAATGTGTACTTGTGTAGTACCCAGAGTACCTCCAACAGGAAATAGAAAAAAACTTGAATGTAGTTGACGTGTATTCATAAAGATGTCACAGATATTAGCATATCAGTGTTCCAATCAGTTGTCAAACCCTAAAGTTTTCTTATTTAAGTTGACAACCACCTGGTTTATCAAAACTTTTATTATGATTGAACCAAATACCGACTTTTATCCTACATCTATCCCTGCACAGCTATGCTTTCATGTCTTGGGAAGCACATTCAAACTGTAAATGGCCTTAGACCAAACTAGATTATTTACTAACTGAGCGCCATATCTTCAATTAGTTCGGCCAATGAGGTTGCTTGTACAAGTTAATTAGTAATTAGAAATCGTAAGAATGTAAAGCTCTATTTCTTGTATTTGACTATATGTCTTCCAGGTGCTATAAAGAAGGAACTTGCTGCTAATATGAAGAAGGTTAGGTCTTCCAGGTGTTATAAAGAAGGAACTTGCTGCTGCTATAAAGAAGGTTAGTAACTTATTCCTCGTCTAGGAAAATTTCTATTGCAAAAGTTTGTTACTTCTAATTGGCTCTAAAGGCTACTATATGAGTTACAGATAGCTAAGAGACCTGATTTGGAGAGGAAGGCTTGTTCCAAGGTGTTCCAATAGCATTCAGCCAGTCCCTTGGTATGATATAACTTTGTGTGGGTCATTTTCCTCGGGTTGATTGCTACTGCAATTGGAGGGTATGCCGTGTACAAGTACAGAATCAGGGTATGCTTTTTTGTTTGCTTTCTTTTCTTGTTATTATTGCTTAAGTCTGTTTTTTGTAGAGAAAATAATTTTTATGACGAATGAACTAATTTCCCCTGATTTTCCTGATGTGAGATAACACCGATTATTTAACTTGAAAGGGGTTGAAAATGAGCATGTCTATATTTTCACACGTTAGATATAATTCAACTTGGTCTTCGGACCTAAGTTTGGAAAACACAAACCTCTTTGACAAATGATGTGGTAAAAAAAAAGAGTTGCTTTCTTGTAGTAGATTTTATGTGTACAAATTCCTACTGGCATATCTATATTCTGAAATTCTTCGTCATCATTGAGACTCTAGCTTGCTGCCATTGTTCATACCCATTTGTTAGCCGTTGCCACACATCACTCATGTTGTAAACTGTTTCTGCAGAGATATATGGACTCGGAGATCCACGTGATCATGGCACAGTACATGCCATTGGACAATCAAGGGGAGACCCCTAATCACATCTCCCATGCAGATATCTAGAAGTGAGGCATGGATCAAATACAGGAGGAACAAAGAAGACATTACATGTCATATGTTAGTTGTGTTCAATTGAGTGTGTATAAGCATTGTTTTGTCTAATTCTTGATGGTGTTCTTTGAAAAGAGAGATTATTCAAAAAAGAGGGACAATCATGCTTTTGAATCTAATGGAAACAATGGTAACTTTTTATTTTCTTGTACCCAGTCTTAGCAAATAGTTCATCCAATTCATGATTCTTTTGTCTCATTTGTGTGGACTATGTGTAAGGTTTATTTGTTCAACAAGACGCAAAGAGGCCTAAGATCAACAAACAATTACAAGATACAAGAACTGCATTGGCTTAACACCGTGACCAAAAATATAAAAAAAAAAAAAAAAATTGCCACGGCTTAAAATCGTGGCTAATTATTGCAACGGCTAAAAACCGTGGCAACCTTGCCATGGCTAAAAACTGTGGCTAGTACTGGCCACGACTTAAAACCGTTGCTAAAACTATTGCAACGGCTTAGAACCGTGGCCATACTTGCAACGGTTTTAAGCCGTGGCTAAGATTGTTGCAACGGTTTATAACCGTGGCTAAATCATCAACCGTCCCGAGATAAAACCGTTGCTAATATTTTTGCCACGATTTTTAGCCGTTACTGGGGATTTAGCGACGCCTCTACAGCCCACGGCTCTATGCCGTGACAATGGGTTACCCCCACGGTTTAAAACCGTTGCTAATGGGTGTTTTTGGTGTAGTGGATCTGCATAAGTAGAGTCAGTCAGTGTGAAAGGGATGCAACGAGCTATGACTATAGATATATCAGACTTCATGCACGAGTCACTAGGAAACATAAGTCGAACGAGTCAACATGAAAATGTGATGGGGGAATGGATCAAGAAGCAAAATATCTCAATAGAAGGGGTCAGTTTTGACTCACTGAGTGGAAGGGGTTCCACTTTAGGTTTTCATGTATAACTAGGATCCATAATAGGGGCTAAATCAAGCAAAACATTCACTACCCTAATGAAATTATCAATATCAAAGTCTAAATCGGAATGAGTCAAACAGGCTGCTAAGGGTTCATTTAATGCAGACATCAATAAGAAATTTTCAACCAAACTCTCAATCATGTTAACCTCACAAACATCCTCGGACTCAGGAGGTTGTTGACTTACATTAAAAACATTAAGTTCGACAGTCATGATACCAAATGACAATTTCATGATTCCATTCCTACAAATTAATACTAACATTAAATGTTGCAAAAAATGGGCGACCAAAAATAAATGGAATGTGACTGGAGGGATTGTGAACAGGTTGTGTATCAAGAACTATGAAGTCCACTGGAAAATAGAATTTTTTAACCATAATGATCACCTCCTCTATAACACTACATGGAACTCTAATTGACCTATCTACCAATTGAAGTGTTACTTTAGTAGATTTTAACTCACTGAGACCTAATTGTTCATAAATGGAATATGGCATACTCGCCCCTAAATCCAACAATGCCTATACATAGGCGGGGTTTTTTTTTGGATGATTGAGCTGACTTACTAAGCGAGGAAGGCTTTCTTTTGCACATGTAACTTTTGCATCTGTGTGCAAATATCCTTAAAAAACTTGGCATAGATGGGAACTTGCTTAATGTTATTGAGTAATGGGATATTAATGTGAACTTATTTAAAAACTTTCATTACATAGTTGACATTTGTTCTTTTCTTTGCCAACGCTAACTGTGATGAAATGGTGCCCTAGGCAAATAAGATGCTTGCATGGGGTCAGAATTAAGATGAACATCTTTAGAAGGTGAGGCTTTATCATTCTCTTTGTAAGATGGAAGTGCAACCTGCTTTAAGTTAGACGGGGATGCAACGACACTTGAATCAGGCATTCGTGCCCGATTTTCAACCTCTTTTCCACTCGTAAGGGTAGTAATAGATTGGACATCTTCATCGAAGGGCTTAGATGTGCTACCAATTGCTAATTGACCATTTGGGTTTGGAACATGTTGACCAGAAAATCTTCATGGCTTTCTTTCAGGGGATGACTGAGCAATCTTACTCATAGCTATCTCAAGTCTATTTTTTTAACTTTGATATAGCCTGAGAATTTTGCTCAATTATACTTTTTGAGCACTGCATAAAATGATTAACCATGTTCTTTAAGCTGGATGTGTTGGATGGAGGAACTTGGTTAAATTGAGACCTAACAGGGCTAGGGGCATGAGGAGGTTGGGAGAAAACTACATGTCCCCCTTATGTGGGCCATGGGCACAT
Organism: Berberis thunbergii; assembly: GCA_003290165.1. Taxonomy (NCBI): domain Eukaryota; kingdom Viridiplantae; phylum Streptophyta; class Magnoliopsida; order Ranunculales; family Berberidaceae; genus Berberis; species Berberis thunbergii. The sequence goes on from QNQO01009690.1 coordinate 201,548, forward strand.
GAGAGATTTGGATGCTTGGCGAACACATTGTATATTTAGGTTGTGGTTTATAATTAGATAGTCGCATAACATTAAAAGAATTGACTTGCTCAACATAGTATGCAGGATAATCATTTTGCAAATCACAATCAGCTATGAATTGACTAGGACTCGAGCATGTAGCACAAACCTCAAATGAAACATTCGTGGGAGGTGTAGGTTGAGTCAAATTCAAAATTGCATATATTTTCAGAGCCATAGTCATAACAACTGCTTCTAGCTTCGAGGTAGAATGGGAGTGAAGATGTATCTCTAACTTTTTTTATGCAACCCTTAGGCCTATCAAAATCCTTTATCGAATAATCCAATTGCTGAGAATTTTTAGAAAGTGTGTCAAAGAACTCCCAAATTTCATTAATGCTCATCTTCATTAGTGACCCACTACTAGTGGCATCAATCATATGACGGTTTTAAGTGGTCAAATTGTCTTGAAAGTATTGAACTAGACGCCACTTCTCAAATCTATGATGGGGAGACTTCAAAATGAGTTCATTGAACCTTTCCCATTATTCATAGAAATGTTCGACCTCTTTTTGTTGAAAATTAGACATATCTCATCGGAAGGCATTCTTTTATGAATGGAGAAATACTTTGAAAAAACTTTATTGACAACGCATCCCAAGTTTTGATGGATCATGTCTCTAACAAATTTAACCACGACTTCGCCTTATCTTTCAAAGAAAAGGGAAACAATTTAAGACGGACCGAAGCATCTGAAAAGTTTTGGTACGTAAGTGTAGCACAAATGTCAAGAAATTCTTTGACATGAAGATGTGGATCTTCTTTCTCAAAACCATAGAACGAAGGCAAATGATGGATAATGGATGGTTTGAGGTCAAAGTTGTTTGTAGTTGTATTAGGTAAGACAATGCAGGATGGAACACTACTGGAAAAAGGGGAGAAGTAATCCGCAAAGGCCTTCTCCTCAGCCATCTCGTTGGTCTCAATACACAAGAAGAGGGAACCTAGATAGGTAATGGAAACTTCAAAGAACCCCTCAAGGTCTTTTCGAACTAACCTTCTCTTAGAACCACAGACCCAAGTACGCATAAACTAATGGAAACCGAAGTTTCAAAGTCCATACTCCTTAACATGGTTCAATATTTTATTTTCTAATGCACGCCTAACCTCTATTATGAAGATTATCTAACTCTAATTTTTTTAAAAAGGGAACCCTAAATGATGCTTAAACAAGAAGAATGGCAAACGACCCTAGAGTTTTGTTACTAATGTAGGGTTGAAATTCATTTTAATTTGACTAACCACGGGAGAAACGCAGTAATTTCCTATCAATCCGCCACTACGAATTGCTCCTACCTCTTTTTTCAATTTCCAGCTCAAAGTGAAATGCCAGTTCAAGAACCATTCCGAGATAGGATATGTTCCTTCACTTGACTACTTTAAGCTTCCAAACTTCCAAAAAGGGACCCTAAGAGCATCAAACCTGTCCTAGACAACTATTTTGCTACAAATTTAAAATAGTGAAGGCTTAGGTTCCTAAACCTTACATGGATGATGGCTAACCTATCCATGGAAGAGGGCACAAAAGTTGCAAATCATTCCTACCACTATTCAAATTTACATGAAATACTACCTAAAACAACAAAAACACGGTTGATCACAATAGAAACCGCGTGCAGATGCGGCGGGGAGAAGTTATCTCCGATATGAACCTTTTTTGGGTTACTTGCGACACCTATTAGAAGTCAAGTTGCCATCGATTAGAAGCGCTGTCCACCTAACGGCTCGTCGACTTCTAAGAGTGTCCACATGAATTGCAACCTGAAAAGGAAAATCACAATGTAATCAATATATATATATATATATATACACACACATATACGTATATTTATTTATTTAATTGGTTTGCTATTTTCCTTTATGTTTGTGTTTCAGGGCGTCTACTTTCACCTTGTTCCCACTTGAGCTCCGATGTGTATGATTGCCTGCAGAACAAATGCAAAAAAGAAATTAAAACTCAAACTATTAAAACAAATAAGCAAGTGACTCCTAACATTGTTCCGAAACAAAAAAAAATATAACTAATCTATAAACTAGTGAAAATAAACCCTAGATTTCAATTCTACCGTTACAATCCCCGTCAACGGCGCAAAAAACTTATTGCAGATTTATCAACCTAAAATAATCGGTTAATTTTACCTGATTGTTATACTGCAAGTGCGCGGTTGTCTAACTAGTAGACAATGCAAAATATAGATTGATCCCATGAGGATTGAAGACACAGTAAAATAAACCACAATCTATTTAAACTAATTGAAAAGGGAGTTACAGCAATAAAAATTTCTAAACTATTGGAAGGCAAAAAAAGAATTAAAAATAGAGTTTGAGAATCAAATAGAGAGATCCCAAGGCTTTCAAATCATCTATCGGGTTCATAAAATTATACTAATGTCAATTATTGTCTCCAAGCAATGTAGTAGTTTGATTTTAGCAAAGATACAAGCCCTAACATTAATTGTCTGTTTAAGGCACAACTAATCACATGTTTAACTAACAATGCAATGGATTGATTTTAGCAATGATGCAAACCCCTAGCATTAATTGTTTATTTAAGGCACAACTAATCAAATGTTTAACTAATATGAATAAACATGCTTAAACAAAAACCTATAGTAATTCTAGCTACCATTGATGCATGACATACACGGTGAAAGTAATATGCGTTTGTTCACAAATATTCCCAATGTATCAGAAAAATAAAAATAAAAGTAAATTCTACTAAGCTCGAGGAATCATCTACGCCTTAGCGTCGGGTTTAGAAGATCATGGTGGTGGTGGTGGTCACAGAAATAGCTTAGGCGAACATCTCTTCCTCAACTAACTGTTACTTTGTAGTGATAAAAATAATGGATTGGGTGCAAATAGCAACAATTCAAAAATCTGTTATTTTCCCTCCCTTTTATTTGTCTTCTTCCTTTGTCCCTACATCCTTGTTTTCTATCTTCGTCCCTGCATACTGCGATATGGTGCTATCTCCTTTGTGTTTTAGAGATGGAGGGCGGGAGATAGTAACAAAAGAGAAGGAATGGATGGAGACGATATTAGAAAAAAGGATTGAGGGGAGGTGGGCTCTGAATCTGTGCGTGCGATCTCTGCACTTTGTTTGTCAGCTATTTGTGCTCAAGTTGTACCTACGAGAGAGAGAAGCAGAGAAAAAGGAAGAGAGTGGGAGGGGCTACATGATGTGATGTGTGGTAGCTGCAAGGAGGTTGCAAGGTAGCTTGCGAGATAATGTTTGTGTGTGGCGAAATGGAGTAGGTAGGTCGATATAGAAGAGTTGGGTCTTTTCGTTATGGAGAGAGGCTCGTGAGGTTGTGAAATGGATGGAGATGAAGATGGTGACTGGTGAAAAGTTAGCTCGAATAGGAAGAAAGTGGAACAAAGCGGAGATATGGTGATGATGGCGAGTGGCTGCGAGGTTGGGTGGCTGCCAGTCCTTTTAGCTAGCAAGCGAGAATCGTCAGCAAGGTTGACGATGAGATGGTGTTGGTGGAAAGAAAAATAGAGGAGAAAGATAGGGACATGAAAAAGAAAAGAAAGCATTGTATTTTCCTTGTCTGCCAATTATATGGAGGAAGACGCCGTTTAATTGGGATTGGGCTTAGGTTAAGAGAGAGGTTGATTTGGGTTTGTTTGGTCGGGTTTTGGCATGTGATTGTCGTGGCGACTTGCAATTTCACCCTTCACTTTGTACTACCATCTGAACCAGCCAATTAACTGTTCTTCGACTTGCTGCTTTAATGCAATTTCATCATTTAAGCTTCAATTTCTATAAAAAAAACACGGAAACGGAATTATTAGAATAAAACACAATATTCGAAACAATAATAAATATAAATTAGAAGATAATTTATGTAATAATTATGTGAATACCACTTACCTCATGAGATTATAATCGAGTATTACTATTTTTATTTATATAAAGGTTAAGGAGTCCTTAAAACCATGCTTGCTTTCCAAAAAAAAAAACAAAAGACATCAATTACATTTAATTTTATCAATGTTGCATCTTTCAGAGATAACATTGTTGTTTTCTTTCCACTAGACATGAAATATTCCACCTGGACAACACAAAGCTCATTCATGAATGTTGATGATACATCAAATAAGCATTCGATAACGACCGTACACGTGACTAATAACATATATCAGAGTAGCATGCACTTCAGTATAGGCCCGACCCAAGAGGCCAAAAAAGACAAGCTCAGTCATCAAAAAGGCACAAAAATGAGCCTTGATAACATATCATAATCAAGGACCTGAATCCATATCCAACGAATCTCTTCCTTTAAGAGAAGAATGACGTTACAGAGGAAACAAGTCATGGTGGGAATCAGTCCCCCTAGGACATACCTCAATGAAAGAGGAAACCGTTGTAGAGAATGTCACGCCACGCCCCGATTTTTGAGAAAACAAAATCCTTACAACCACGTAGGAATATCCGTTTTTCCCAAAGTCATGACATGAAATCCATTCACTAAAAGTAACAGTTGGCATCCACGAAAAACGATAAATTTCACAATTTACCATAATAGAAAAAATGCAAGACAATCTTAATATTTCACCATAGGAAAGAAAACTAACGACGAATTCTCGCGGATCTAATTCTATCAAAATTTAACTACCAAAGACATAATTCTACCTAAAGGAAACAAGTTGTTATTCATTCTATTACAATAGAATAAAACAACCACCTACAAATATAAATATCACTCTCAACGCGCAACTCTTCAGCAACGTCTGCTATTCATGAAACGAACTCTTATAATCTCGCCTGAGCCTACTAGTCTTGAAACCAAGCTAGTTGGCTATATTCCCAAGGGAATGTACCCAATAAGCTAAAGCCCATTTGGGTCAACAATTAAGTTGGTGTTAAATTTCTTCGTTCCCAAATCAATAAAGCGCCATGGAATGACAGGAAGCAAAGTACATAAAAAACAACCAAACCAGAACAAATAGTTCTTCCATGAGGCAAATGTATAAAACTAATAACAATTTCTAGTATATTTTAGTAGTTATCTACCTTACCTATACTTATTTTGTGGAAGTTGATTATGACAAGTTTGACCTACAAAAATGTTAGCAGACTTTCCATCCTGTATGAAATGGTTAGAAAACAAATAGGGGTAATATTCTAATTAATCAAAATTTAAATTTATCAACCATATATTATTTCTCTTAAACTAGTTATCCATTTATAATGAATTAACCCCTTAGACGATACCACATTCGCACCACCTCTGTGACGAACATACATGTTCATATGCACCTCTCATATAAAGGGGAACTTCTTCGTCATCCATTCCTAAGTCGGGAACATCACATACAACCATGCATCACCGGATACCCCTAACTATATGAGTACAATAAAAGCCATTCTTGAGTTTACAATGTGCATAGATCATGTCAAATTTTTTTATGGGTAAATAATCAAGCTATTTTAGGCATTTCATAACCACCCTCTTTTCGAAAGACTCCCAACCTGAAGGTTACTTAGTTTCTCTATGAGAAAGGGGTGCCCAACTCCACAAGACCCAAACCGAAGGTTATTAGTTTCTATATAAAAGAGAGAAAACACAAAGATAAGATATGTGGTAGTTCTAAGGATAAAAATTTGAAGTGATGAATTCAAGGTTTTCCTATATCACTTATTGTGATATCTCATCATTCTTACACCTTGTCAATCAAAAACAAGTTCACCCATTCTTGTAGGGAACACCACAATGTTCATGAACACTGATGATACACCAAAACAGTATCTATTTTAAACCGTACATGTGTCATGACGATCTCGAGACATGGTAGGCCCAAATGTCAGCCCAACACTGATCCGGTGCAAGCAATTACAAGCCCACACAGCGTAGTCCACCAGACGAACCCAAAATCATTACAGCCTGCTAAGCCCATGCGTCTCACAACTATCCTCAATACCTATAAACCCTACTAAAGAAAATATCTCGAGGATCAACTTCAGACAGGCAAGACAACAAAACTTTGCTTCCAACTAGGAAGCAAACTCCCGAGTATATATCACACATAAAAACTTCTATCTATGGACTATTCTTGGAATGGAAACTATCTCCTGCGTATCTAGGAGCACAAAGCTAAGAGGGAAACTCCCATTCACAGCAAGATTCCCAATTAAAGAAGGATCTTCACAAAGATCTTCTTCCCTCAACTACGCCATCGATGGCCTGGTCGAACCATGACTCCAATACTATAAATAAGACATGAGGTTGGTAAGCTAAGGTACGCTACAAATTTATTGTTTACAACATTACACCTTCCTCATATCCCTGTCTGACTTTAGCAAGGGAGTGCTATCGGCCGCTACAACATTGGTCCGTGGCTCACGTGCGTTTCTTGTGTAGGTCAGTAGGTTTACAGGTCAAAGTCAAAGCAATAAGCGAAAATCGACTGTGTTAGTTTGGCGCCATCCATGGGGACAAAAAGTTCCTAACCTTTCACTGGCATCACCTATCTTCATAATACAAAGTGATGGTGACCACCAGATCATGCAACAATGCACTACACCAAAAAGCTTGATTAGCTACACGGAGATGGCCACGGCTCAAAACCGTTGGTTTAATTGCCACGACCAAAAACCATGGCTATAATGGCCAACGGCCTAAAACCGTGGCTATAAAAAGAAAATGCACGTGTGTTGCAGTGCCTGTGTGGAGAATCAAGTGGATTTCACGCAGGCAAAAGCAATTTCGCGATTTTGCGAAAAAAAATTGCGTTCCCGCCTCCTTCCATTTTCATTTTAGGCTTTGTTAATCGCTCCATTTTTAGATCTGGTTTTGGCTGAGTTGTGTTGATTGAAATCAAAGAAAGCAAGTTTCAACCTCGTGCTGATCGAGTTGTGTTGATTGCAGAGAAATCAGAGAAAGGTCAAACGAAAAATCAGAGAAAGCTCAATCGAAAACCTCGGATGTCTCGACCTCGACCTTGTCGTGAGAAATTAGAGACAAGATCTAAGCATCGTGCTGACTTGCGACCTCGACCTCGAGCTGAGTTTTGACCTCATGCTGAGTTTTGACCTCGATCCAAAACCTCGACCTCGACCAGAGGTAATACACTGTCACTTGTCTTGAAATTTTTTTTTCTTTGAGTCTTTGCAATCTCGGTTGTTCTATTACATTTAGGTTTCTGATGAGTGTTTGGTCCATTTTCACTAATAAATGGGGAAATTGTGAAAAATGGTGAAATATAATATGGGTTTTTAGAAAATCGAATGGTGGTTGATGGGTTTTGCAGAGAATCAAATGAGGAAGAAAATTGTAGAGATTTTTTCTTCTTGATGGGTTGATGGGGAAATTGCTATGTCTGTTAAGTGGTTTTTTCTTCTTGAATGAGGAAGAAAACCAGTTCTTGAATTTTTTTTCTTCAAATGTTCATTTTCACTAATTTTTAAGAAATAGAGATTTTTATGTTAGGCTTCAGCCGGCTCTTAACTATAGTGTGTAATAAAATTTATTTATTTTTGCTAATTTTAGGGATTAGTAAATCTTTTGTGTTGCTCTCCATCATTCGAAGCTATTCTGGAACTCTTTCGATTCCATCTGGATAAAGGTAACTCTTTCAGTTTAGTAATATCTCAGCATTCAAGTAATTAGAAGTTCAAATTACTTCAATTAATTAGTGTAATGTTTTATTTCTATCATGTCTTGGATTATATTATGATGGTACTAGTTTTCACCTCATGTTGAATAACTATTTAGCTTATTAATTTTCTCAAATGAATTGATGATGTTCATTTTGCTTGCTATACAATTATTTTCTGTAAATTGTGTATTTGTTTGTCTATATGTTTGTTTACATATACCTATCATGACTTAGTTCTTGGATAGTAGTGAAGTATACACTATGTGGTGGTGGTGGTAGTAGTCAACACGAAATATATTTCAGTCTTTAAAGGAGAACCACAGAGTACATAGACATATACTTCACATCACCAGTGGCAAAATTTTCACATCAAATGTCCTTTTATTATTCATGTTAGCTAGGTAGATTCCTTATATTTTTAAGGCTGTGTTTGATTACAAAGATAGCATAATTGTATAGAAAACAAGTGACAAGAGAAGATGACCATGTTGTTGTAAAAATTTCCATGATGTCCATCCCCTTAAAATATTTTCTACGTTCAAATTATGTGTTCTTGATTCCACTCTGGCCTTTGTTTGTAATAATTTTTTACTGAAGGTTTTTATTTCAAAGTCTAAATGAAAATTAAAGGGAGATGAGTGTATATGAAAGTTGTGATCTTTAACCACACATCATCGGATAAAGCTTTTATCCCTTGCAAACTATTTTTATAGGCTTCCATGGAAAATAAAAATAAGAATCAAAGATACCTTGATATAAAACGTAGTGCTGAACAAATCTTCAGGACTTCAGGAGTCTTAACGAAGATAGCAAAATCTTTGATTACTAGGAAAAATCATGTTTATCTTGGTGTTTCAACAAAAGAATTTACTTTAGATATTAAAGATACCACTGGTAGAATTAATATACCACTAATAACAAAAGAAGATATTAAGCTAAAAATGGCTAAAATACCATCTGACATAAGAAAAAAAATTAATTACATTCACATAGTAGTGATACATTAATTTTTGTTTTTTGACTTACACACTTCTGGCTGATTTGGTTTTGGTAGTCCCAAATTTGTAATTTTAATTTGGATTTGGTAGTCCCAAATATGTAATCTTAGTAGTGTTGTTTTCTTGTTGAATATATATATATATACTTACCTATGTTTTTTAAATTTATAACAACCCTTTTTTAACTCCGCCAATGTAAATGTTTTTTTTTTTTACATTGTCGGTCCCAAGCCCGGATAAAAGAGGAGGGATGAGGGTATGTTTACCTTTATCAATTTTTGTGTTAAGTTTCATTATATTCTTTTTACAATTCCTTATATGGTCATCTCTGCAGGTTGAGGTTTTTGGAGGTTGAGGTTCAAGCACTTATGTTTAGCTTATAATTTGCAGACTTTTCACAATCAGTCATTATTTCAAGAACCAAATGTTATTTTGACTCTTTCTATGCTTTCACAGTTGGATTGCTTATATTTAGCTTTAGAGTGTATTTTTTTCCCGGATATGCTACGTAAATGGTTTCCATTAGGTGTTATTTAAAATTTTAATTATTTTTACCTACACTGGAATTCTATAGTGTATCCAAGAAGTCACTATAGGCTCTTTTCTTGATTTTTGTAGATGTTGAAGAAGTTGGTTTACAGTTACTTCAGAATTTACTGATTTTGGATTGGATATGCAGGTATGTCATTGGACAGTATCCAAAATTTCTAAGAGCCCATTGGAAGATTCTAAAAACTGTTGTTTGAGTTCATGCATGAAACACATCCTGGTGTTCAGGTATTTTTCATTTATTTGTGTGTAATTTTCTGTGACCAAGTTTTGCTCAAATCATATTTCATGTATCATTTAGTTGCCTTTTTTCAATCACCCTGCTAGAGAACTTTGGCACTATTTTTGCTGGCAATACTTAACTGGGAAAACAAATTTCTACAATGGTTGGTGGATTTTGGATAGGGTTTCGATCAGGATTCTTATGATTTCGTCTTTACAGGTTGGTAATATGATTCCAGCAGAATCTGATCCCCAGAAGAGAGATGAATATCTGCAAAGGTTGATGGAACTCCCAAATCAAGTAAATTCTCCACTTGTACATAATTTAGGTGGTGAAGTTGAAAGTCAAAACTCTTAGGATTTTTATATACTGAATTTGTGCCTGGATCACTTTGTGCTATACTTCTTTAGCTCTCAACCTTGTCAATCGATTGTTCAAGGTCTTAATTAGAAGGTTTTCCTGCAGAAATGGGCTGACATTATTAGGCAGGCACGCCTTAGTGTAAATTTTCTGAAGGAACAAGATGTGATCAGGACCGTGCTTAACATATTGCAGGTATGCCTTAGTGGCATTCTCTTTTTAAAGTGCCACGTTGTTATTAGTGTGTTATCACCACGTTACGATAATTTGATACCTTTATAGTGAATGAATGGACTTGCATCGTAGCTACAATTTTAATTTTGTGTTCTATTTCACTGATTGCTGAGAGCGTGCTGGAACTAACACATGTGTTGCTATGTGGCAAACAAATACAAGTGTTGCTATTTCATTTCGAACATATTTCTTATCACAAATTTCATTGATCTTCTTGGACATGCTCAATGTTTATAGGTATTTAAAAATTATGATGTGTTTCTTATTAGAAATCTTAGTGTAGGATAAATCTCTCAAATTTCTGATGTGTTCCTACACATGTTATATTCGTGTAGGATAAATCTTAGCTCGACAACTTTTCAGATTGTGAATTCTCTCAAGCAAAACATCCATATTCTTAATGGGACAGCTGCTATCAATGAAACATAAATTGATAACAATCGCAAAATTTAATTTTATTGATGGATGTTTTTAATTTTTTATTTTAGGAGGAACAAAGCTTTAATCAAGGAACTGAGTATCCCTGCCCCTGGTTCAAAAGACATTCATTTATCTTCGAAGTATTCACAATCTTTCCTTGATCAATGCATGGCTTGCCTATGGAAACAACATTGGTCATACTGGCGCAACCCACAATACTCTGCAGTGAGGTTTTTCTTCATCGGTATCATAGCAGTCCTGTTCGGCACAGTGTTATGGGATCTTCGATCTAAAACATAAGAAAGTATAGTAAAATTTGGAATGAAAAGAAAATCTTTCATGTGTTAGCATATCGTGATTTATCTGATGTTGGAAATTGAAGGAACGGGCAACAAGATTTGCTTAATGCAATGGGATCTATGTATTCTACTGTTTTATTCCTTGGAACACTATATGCTATGTCTGTACAACCGGTGGTTGATGTAGAAAGAACAGTCTTCTACCGAGAGAAAGTTGCAGGAACCTATTCCGCATTACCTTACGCTTTTGCTTAGGTAATTAATAGCTTCCATTATTATTTTGAAAACCTCATGTTAACTTATTTCATTGAAGAAAGTAAACAAATATTTTTTCGTTGTGCTTGCAGATTATGATTGAGTTGCCATATATCTTCGCACAAGGTTTGGTATATGGGGTTATAGTGTACTCCATGATCGGATTTCATTGGTCAATTGCCAAATTCTTGTGGTACTTGTTCATCATGTACCTCACATTGTTGTACTTCACGTTCTATGAAATGATGATTGTCGCTGTGACTCCCAATCATAACATCGCCGCTATCATTTCTGTGCATTTTACAGAATCTAGAATCTCTTTTCCGATTTTATAGTCCCCAAAACGGTACTAGATAAATACAAAATCAACCGTAAAATGGAACCTAGGAATTGCATTCAAATGGAACCGTAAAATGGAACCTTGGAATTACACATATGGAGAAAAAGACATTAATCAATCAGGTATATCCTTTTACCTATACAGAATAACTAATCTAAGTATGCTTCATTGTAATTATTTAAGAAAGAAATAATATAGATATGGGAGGTGCACATAAACCACGGTACGAAGTAGTAATCACAAAATTTGACCTTTGAATCAAGCAAGTTCTCAAGACTGTTGATACACTTTGATAGATCCGCTTGACTGGAACCACCTGAAAGAGTGAGGAGCATCTCACGTGTCAATTAACTGGATTAAAATAAAAAACTATAATAAGTATCAAAGAACCTCTGACAACCAGGCTAATAGCAAAACTCTATTCATATAGATTGCTTATAAGGTTTGATCGACTTCTCTGTTCCTCTTCTCCCCCTTGTTTTCTTCTCTCTCCCTTACATGATTTTCTTGAGAATTCAATTCCTCGCCCCCAAAATCAAAGATTTCCTTAGTTTCTTTGAGAAAATGTAACAAGTGGAACATTTGATTTCAGAAACATGACATTCTACGAAATGCAGACACAAAAAAACTGGAAATAAGTTGGTCATGGCAATCATATTCCTCATCAAAAGTAATAAAATCTACTTATTCAAAAAAAACTATTAGAATTTAGAGCAAGGACACATTTCAAACTCACTTTCGTAGGCACTCATCGTAAAATCCATAAACTTGTGTAATCTGCAAAGAAAAGAGTCGAGCAAACAGTCAGCTTAAACAAGTCATTGAGGCAATATGTAAAGTTCTAGTCGATGACTAAATATGCATATTCTAATGGAAAAGTGGATGAAGCAATCACTTCAGATGAATATTTTCTTCAAGTTATAGAGTATATCATAACAAAGCATCCTTATAAAATAAAGTCCTTAAAACAGTCAACTCAGACTACTACAAGGCAGCAACCACAACAATCTTTGCAAATGAATACTTTATTCCTAGATTGTAAACATCTTAAGTCATGAACTAGTACACTCAATATAAAGCTAATTCATTTTGCACTCTCAATTTTGTAGGTGCCCCTCCCTATGAAACTTCCAGGCACTTGTTGCTCTCCAGCAAATCCTTGTGCTGCTGACTACCCTTTTTGAGAAACTATGGCAATTGTATAAAATCATGTAGTTTAGTCAAACTAATTAGCATCCAACTGAGACAGATCCACAACAACAACAACAACAAATGGGAAAATCAATAAACTTGGCACGTGAGCAATCATGCATTCCACTCCAGATTTGGCATTTATATGTTCTAGCCTAAATGATATTTCCAAGCGCTTGGTTGCCTTCCATCAACTGCGAATATTTGTGACCCATAAAGCCATTAAAAAACGATTGTCCTTCCATGCAACAAACCAGTGTCGCACTAAAAAGTCAATTTGCAGAGTGAAAACACAACCTTAGCCACAACATCCAAACAAATACATTTACGTAAATGTATGCTAAAAATAAAAACAGGTGTAAAAATGCCTCAAAATACATACCTGACGACTTTCATGATTCCCTCTAAGAATGGTAATCCGTTGATGGTAGCGCACTTTCAGAGCCACTAGAAGCTGAAAAAATAAGCTAATGAGTATTGAAACAAATACCTTTTACCAAAAACTACAAAACAAACAGGGATGACATCTTTATATGGTTCGGCCTGTTCAAACTTGAAATACCCCTAGCCACAAAAATATTCAAGTCCGAATGTAGTTCTGTTTTTGTTTTGGTATGCATGCTATAAAAATAACATAAACCCTTCTGGTTTCCATCATGATATCCGGTATATTTAGTGTTACTAGTGCATCATGGTACATCGTGTTAAAATTGGACTGCAATCCAACATGACATCCAATATCTTTTCTTTTATGCAGCTCATGAAAGTCAAAAAATTACTCTAACCACTATGTACCAATGTGAAAATTTGAACAGTAATTTGGCTGATGAAAATTCGGCTGATGAAAGATGTTTAGAACCATGGTTTCAATAACCACCGAAATGATGAGAACCATGGTGCATACCTGATTGGACCACTCTGGAATGCACCACTGTGTATCTTCTAGGCGGACCTGTGAACAACGAATACATACATTCATTTACATACCTCATCAAAATACAAGACATGATGATATCTTTACCATCTCCATGGTCAATGAATAAACAACAACAGACAATGTTTATTTAGATAAAATAAGTGATTCTACCTAAGACATCAACATTAAAGTCATTGCAGTATAAGAATGAAAAGATGAGACATAATGATATCTTTACAATCTCCATGGTAAATGTAAATCCATATATGGGGCTTTAAATTAAATTAACAAGCAAAAACAAATCTATTAATGCATTTGTTTATTTCATATGCTAATGCATAACACATCAAAACAGTTTTGTCCAGAAGAATAGGCCAAGTAAAGCTATAAAAACATAAAACTACAAACTCACCTTTTTTCTGATCAAACGAGAGCATCTGTCCATAAAGGTATTTGTCCCCCCTTCGATCCTATTTCCCTGGAAAATAGTAACTTAATTGATATTTCAGATCTATACATAGTAAAGCAGGGGCAGGGAGTAAGATAGCAATGGTTTAAACATAGTATAGGGAGGAGTGTGAGGGAGAATGACGTCTGCTTAATAGAAACAATAAATAAGTTAACAATTCGTCTAATGAAGAAAAATACTAAGATTGAAAGAGTATGCATAAAACAAATATAAATAAGATGAATCAAGAAACTTTAATGCAAATAACAAATAATCTTTCTATCAAAAAATCCAAATGACGATCTACTGACACTATTCAGGCTGTTGACAGTAGTTTCTTTAGTCACTCCTATAAATACAATAGTTTTGTTTCGTTCACTGGTTATGATTATCATACTTTATTCAAATACACCCTAATGATCTTCTAGAGAATTGAATTCTATATAATCTTATGGGCCTATTCAACATTGACAAAACAATAACTGCATTGCCTCGTCATAAGACAGAAAGCTAGGAATGGAGTGGGAGGAGCAAACCTTTCTAAGGAACATTTAAAACTCTTATAGAACTTAAGATTATTCAGAACAATTACAAACACATGAATGAAAAAATGAGTATGAAAAGAAATTAGGTCGATGCAATGTTCAAACTACTATTCCAGAATAAAATAAATTGTTTTTATTTTAATAACTACTATGTTCAAACTCTTTCCAGGTGAAACGAGGGACTGACTTTTTCATACACGAGGAAAAAACTGCTTTTTATCAGGGTCAGGATAAGTGTGTGCTACACTACCGTACATATTACAGGTCTAACACAAAAGAATCCAGCCTCGAGTCTTAAAAAATTTAGAGTGATAAAACACATTAGGCACCTCAAATCTCATCAAGCTTTCATTTTTTGTATTCATTTATTACTCGTATATTCTGTAGTTTGGCAAACTCGTATTTGAAATAAAATGGAAGGAAACAGTCAAATTATCCATAATTAGACAATGTAATAAGATAAATTCTTATAGAGCAAAGAAACACTTGAGAGCATACCGTGTTCAAATCAATTCTTTCCTTCATCAGAAACTATCTTCCTCTTGAAGCTCGGGAAACGTCTGCAACAAACAACATATTATCTCTTACCAGGCCGTCCATCACAGGAAAAATACAAAACATAGCAGCAATATTTGAGATTTCTTTCTCGAGGTAAAATCATTTGCAGTCACTAACTTGGGTCATCTGTTTTTGTTCCAAAATGAATTTCAATCTCCTTATTGGTTCTTACAAATTCGACAATAAAGTGATACAAACAAATAAAAAAATGTTTTTTTAATTGCCTACCTTCTCCTTGACTGCTTGATCCAAGTTTCACTAGTAGATATTCCCTGTAAAATCAAATTTTAAGAAAGTCAAAATCAATTCATTCTTGTACACATAAAATTGTGAAATCAATCGAACATCAACACTGATAGGGAAGATTAACACTCAAATGGACTCATCCAAAGTTTTGATTCAATCTCTATCTTTCTCAAGAGAACCCCATTCACAGCCACCACAGAATTACATGGGAAAATTTGTGATGAAGTGGTAAACATGAGATTAATTTCAAAACAATATGCAAATTACAATATAGAAACACAAATCAAGCAAAATTGATTAAAGCAATTTACAAACCATAAACTAAGTCGCTCAGATGCTCTGACACCTCAATCGATTGAATGTATCGATTGCAACAACTAGGTTGATTGAATTCACTGAATCTGAGTGAAGAAGTTCAATTGATTGGGTCTGTAGACGAGAGAGTAGTGTTGGTTCTTGAACCCTAACCCTTGCACCCCAAAACCCGAAACCCACTCTTTTGATAAGCTTAAAACAAAGAAACAGTCGAACCAAAGAAAAAAAAACCAACCCAACCTAAATGGAGCGATTTTTTGCTTTCCTTCCCTGCTCCTCACTCCCTTTCTCTCATTTTCCTTCCCTAAAATTAAAATGGAAGGGAGCGAGACTGCCAATTTTTTTCGCAAAACCGCGAAAGTGTTTTCGCAATTCATAGGTGCATTTTCTTTTTATAGCCACGGTTTTAGGCCCTTGGCCATTCAAAACACTATTTCAAAAGTCATTTTTTTTACATTTGCCATGGTAGATTATCTAGCCACGGTTTATTGGCCGTGGCAAATAAACTAACGGTTTTGAGCTGTGGCCATCTTCGTGTAGCTAATCAAGCCTTTAGGTGTAGTAGTGGTCTATCAGCCAGCTATGATGCCTGCTTTTATGCTTCTTTGAAGCATAGTCAACATCAACCTCATGATTCGAAGCCCGGTTGCTCATCTTCACTACGTTCGGAGCAAACAAACTTATCCGGGCATCCAGATGGAGCTCTGCCAGACACAGAATTACACCGGCACCACCCTTCATAGTCGCCACTACACCTAGATTTTCCTCCGTAACTTACCGTTTGTCACCAGCATTCGACCCTATATTACGAGACGTCCCTGCAAAATTCAAAGGAAGAGAAGAAAGTGAGTTGTTCAACAAACCCTCCATCACCTTATATGCAGTCTGGAATGAGATGGAGAACAATGCAGACTACAAGAAGGATGACCCACTTCACCGCGGCTACTATCGGATGATCTTTCAGTGGAGCTATTAGACTCTGGAACCTCAAGTGAATCTTAGTCATAAACCTTTAACGGAATGGCCCAGAGTGATCAACACCAGTAGAAGCTACCATAGCGGCCAACATCAGCTTCTCACTCAAAGCTTCATCTTGCGCAGAACTCATATTCGATATAGCTTCAACTCTTGCTAATCAAATATGGTCCCTCTCCTAGTCGGATATTTCAGCATCTGCCCTGGCAAGCTGACTAGGTTCACACTCCCCCTACTAGAAAAGATCGTTTGGAAGCTGACTCAGTCCTAGCACGAGACTTCTTCGAACTGATAAAGGAGGTGAGCGTCTCAGAAAGTCCTTCCGTGTCAAACGAGGCAGGAGCCTTAACTTCGGCGACCTTCCCCTTTCTAGAAGGGGTTCTGCCTTCAGTCTTAGCATTTTGTGTTAGGTAAATAGTAGAGGTCGCATGCCAATTGGCCCACACACTGCTGCAACTTGAAGTTAGCAGGACATATTACTTCTTCAACACTGGGAAAAAAGGAGTAGAAGGGAACCTCCTTGCAAAAAAATTTGCAATAATCAGCGTACAATCGTGCAACGAATTTAAAAAAAATGAAGCTATACTTATGAAGCGGCCTGAACTCCTGCTTAAGTAGACGACCCTTTAACTTGAAGTACTCGAATCCGAAAGGAGCCAAGAAGCATAATTTCTGCTAGGACTTTAAGTCATTTGGAAACTTCCCAAAGTAGGCCGATGACGTCATCTTGCAAACAACGAGATCATTCAGCCGATGAGAAGTTAGCAACTGAATCAACTGTGGAGTCACGCGTACACCAGCATCCTTCACTCTAATCAAAATAAAAAGGATAATCTTGTACCCATTGAGTACCAGCTGGGCAAGAGGGATTTCGAGGGAATCCAAAAAACCCCAAATCTCATCAAGAACTAGAAAGCGAATTCCAGTCTAAAGTAATCCTCAATGCAAATAAATGAACCCTTCTGGAAATAGCATTGGCATCTGATCATCTTGCAGAGCAACAATGGAAGGTCTTCAGGGAACGTCTTTCAAATTTCACCAAGACCCGACTCAAAAAATGACTTATCTTCAAAAAACTCAAGGCCCCTGGCCAAAGTTTCATCATAAAGATGGTCTTGGTGAGCCATGACAAAGATGAACAAGCTTTCAATCAAAATATGAAAATAGCGAAATCTCTAAAAGCAAGAAAATTGAAGAGTCAATCTTGACAAAAAAAAAGAGGATCTAAATAGGGATTGGTTTCCCACCTCTTCTCATTTGAACCGACGCACACTTAATTAATGAACCACGTGGCTCAAGCAAACGATTCAGACTCGATCATCATGAGCGGCGTATCATTTCAAGAAGTGACTTAGTGGACCGATGTGATGGCCCACTAACTCTGGGGAGTGACTGATGATACACCAAAATGGTATCTATTCTACACCTTACACGTGTCACGACGATCTCAAAAAATGGTACGCCCAAACATCAGCCCAATACTGATCCAACCCAAGCGGTCCCAAGCCCGCATAGTGCAGTCTGCCAGACGAACCCTAAATCATTACAACCTGCTAAGCCCACGCGTCTCACAACTATCCACAATACCCAGAAGCCCTGCTAAGGCAAGTATCTCGAGAATCAGCTTTAGACAGGCAAGACAACAACACTTCGCTTCCAATTAGGAAGCAAATTATAGAGTATATATCGAACATGGAAACTTTTATCTATGGACTACTATCGGAACAAAACTATATCCTGCGTATCTAAGAGCACAAGGTTAACAGGAAAACTCCCCTTCACAGTATGACTCCAAATTAGAGAAAGATCTCCACGAAGATCTTCTTCCCTAAACTACGCCATCGATGGCCTAGTTGAATCAAGAATCCAACACTATAAATAAGACAAGAGGCTGATAGGCTCAGGTACGCTACAAATTTTCTTGTCTACAACATTATGCCTTCCTCAGATCCCTATCTGACTTTAGCATCGGAGTGCCATCAGCCACCACAATGGTGGTTCGTGTATCGCTTGCTTTCTTGTGCAGGTCAGCATGTTTACAGGTCAAGGTCAAAGCAGGGACTTAAAATCAATTGCATCAAACACATTGAACATTTTTTGTTTATTCATATCCAACAATCTTGTTACGAAGTAATTACTACACAGATTATCAAAGACTAAACTCATTGTATCACTATAATGTAATCCTATAAACATGTACTTAAGTATGACATGACAGGATTTTCTGCATACAATATGGTTACAAATCATAAATGACATAAGCATGACCATCCATATAATATAATATATTTATATCATACACAACAAAGTGTGTGGAGTATGAAAATGAAGCGAGCCATGAAGTTCTTGAGTGAGCTCATGAAGCATGTATAGAAAATATAACGAGATTGCTAAAATGTTTCCACGCATCTTATAAGATTGCAGGTCTGAGATCCTTAATTAATTGCAAAGTAAGTAAATCAATCATCATGAAAATTGTATTATTTAATGAATTTTCAGTTGGTAAAGAGAGTGGAATGGATTGAATCTTCAACTTACAACATAAACCAATTAAGCTTATGTTTTAGTTGGTACCATGTTAGTGGCCCAATTCAAATTAGGTCAAAAGTAGCCCATGAATGGATTTCGAGTAAAGTCCAACCCATCATTAGAGCATGTTGTTTAAAATATTTATTTTTATAAGCTGAGTGAGACACTCCCTGGCACTAGAACAAGAGCATCAATCACGAACAGAGAATTTCAAGAAACCGAAATGAAAAAGATTTCACATTATATGCATCGTACATCATAAACATAAGCACATGGTCGATTCAACAAGGAAAACATAAATCACTTGTTCTTGAGCAGATTTTATAAACCCTAAAGATGAATTATTAAAATAAACTTGAAGGGTTTATGTAAAGAGAAAAATGTGTAGAACTCACCTAAATCGAATAGAATAAAGCCCATAGCTAGAAAAAGATCACTCCTAACTTATACGTAAAAAATGTAAACCCTATTAGATTAGGGTTTTAAACAAAATTCTATTTGCACCCTAATTTTTTTTAATAACCAAATCCAAAAAAACTAGTAATTAGAACAAATATTATTAGGAAATTTCTAAAAAGAAATTTAAGTTCGTTACATTATACACAACTCAAAAGGAATCTCTTCCTGAGATTCATTGGGAGAATAACTCCAGATGCATCTGTTTCACATGGTCCTCTAACTCCCATGTTGCATCGTTCTCCTTTTCACTACATTGAACTTTCACCAAGTTCATTGTTCGTCTACGAAGTTGTTTCGCATCAAGATCTACAATTTTGATCGGTCGTACTACTTGGGTAAAGTCATCACTAATTTTGATTTTTGTGGCTTGGGCAATCTGAGCATGATCCTTCACACACTTCCTCAACATGGAAATGTGAAACACATCATGAACGGCTAATAAACTCAGTGGCAAGGCGAGTCTATAGGCTAAACTCCCTACTCGAGCAATGATATCAAATAGTCCACATATCTAGGACTCAACTTCCCTTTCCTACCAAACCTCAATACTCTATGCATAGGTGAAACCTTGGGAAAAAAAAGGTCCCCAACCTAAAATTCAGTACCCTTACACTTCCGGTCAACATAACTCTTTTGTCGACATTGAGTAGTTTTAATCTGCTATCTAATAACCAGCACCTTCTCTGATGTCTCACGGACAACCTCTGGTCCATGTA
The DNA here is from genome assembly GCA_003290165.1 of Berberis thunbergii. NCBI lineage: Eukaryota > Viridiplantae > Streptophyta > Magnoliopsida > Ranunculales > Berberidaceae > Berberis > Berberis thunbergii. Next base: position 221,792 of record QNQO01009690.1, read on the forward strand.
AAACCATGTCACCAACCTCCACCCAACATGATTGTGATCGACAGGGCCTCACATATAAAGCCTAAAATGGGGCCATACCAATACTAGAATGATAACTGTTATTATAAACAAACTCTATGCGAGGTAATAATCCTCCCAACTACATCCAAAATTTAGCACACATGCTTGAAGCATATCCTCTAGAACCTGATTTACCCGCTCACTCTAACCATCAGTCAGAGGATGATAAGCCTTACTCAAATCTTTCCTCATTTACATAGCTCGCTGAAAACTCTCCTAGAACTCAGATGAAAACATGGGAGCTTTGTCTGACACAATGGAAAATTATACAACGTGGAGCCTAACTACTTCACGGATGTATCGTCTCACTAACTGATCGGCAGTATGGTGTACACCAACATGAACAAAATGCCAAACAAAGTCAAATGATCAACTATGACCCAAATCGACTCATTACCTCGCCGAGTCGTTGGTAAGCTATCAACAAAGACTATGGAAATATTCTCCCATTTTCAGATAGAAATTTCCAAAGGCTGCAATAAAGCCGATGGTCGTTGATGCTCGACCTTCACTTATTGACACCAAAAAGTTTGTTACAGATCATGATACATTTTATTGGCTCTCGGGTGAATGGTAAATGGTTATCGGGTTAATGGTAAAACATGAGTTATGAACCTCATCCATAATCCCTTTCTTCAATCTATAAATACCAGGCTCACAAAGTCTGCCGTGATATCTCAAACCACCATCAAACCCAACTATCCAATCTTTAGGGCAATCATCTATGTTATCAAGCACCAAGTTCTCCAAATTTCTCGACAAAAACGAATCCTTATGTTGTTCCTCTAGAACCCTATTAATAAGGTTGAACAAATAAACTACCAACATAAGCCGTGCTCGTCCCTTGGACGAACTGAATGTCGTAAAAAGACATAACCTCTACAGACTTCCACTCCTCCACCATGAGTGAAGCCATGATAGTGTGTTGCCGACTACGAGCATTGGTTACTACATTTCCCTTACCTGGGTGGTAAGAATCTAAAAATCAAAACTTCTAGTGAACTCCACACACCTTTGTTGTCTCATATTTAGCTCATTGTGTAAAAACAATCAGTTGAGACTCTTGTGATCCGTAAACAACTTGAAATGTTCCCCATAAAATTCGTATCGTCACATATTCAAAGCAAACACCACTGCAGCTAATTCCAAATCATGGGTAGTGATGCAACCATTTTCCGCTCCCTGCTTAGACCTAATCCCGTTGATCTGTTGACCTGCACAAGTAACGCACAAGAGCCACGAACCACCATCGGGGTGGCCGATGGCACTCCGATGCTAATGTCAGACAGTGATCCGAGGAAGGCGTAATGTTGTAAACAAAGAATTTGTAGTGTACCTTAACTTCTCAACCTCATGTCTTATTTATAGTGCAAGAGTCCTAGTTTTACCAGGCCATCGAAGGCGTAATTTAGGAAGGAGATTTTTGCGTAGGTCCTTATCTAATTAGGAGTTGTGATGTACGAGGGAAGTTCCTTGTTAGGCTTGTGCCCCCAGATTCGCGGGAGATAGTTCTCAATCCAAGATAAGTCCGTAGAAGGAAGTTTTCCTACGTGAAATGTACTCTGGTATTTGCTTCCTAGTTGGAAGCAAAGAGTTGTTGTAGTTGCCCATCTGAAGCTGATCCTCGAGATACTTGCCTTAGTAGGATTTACGGGTATTGAGGATAGTTGTGAGATGTGTGGGCATAGCACGCTGTAAGAGTTCGGGTCCATTTGGCGGATTGGATCAAATGGGCTTAGAACCACTTAGGCCGGATCAGTGTTGGGCTGACACGTGTATGGCTCAGGGATGTGTACATTTTTATGTATCATCAGTTACTCCCTCCGAGTTAGTGGGTCGTCACATCGGTTCGCTAAGTCTTTGAAAAGATACGCCTCTCATGATGATGATTGTGTCTGAATCGTTGCTTGAGTCGCACGCTGCATTAATTGAACGTGCGTCGGTTCAGCGAAAAGCAGGCGAAAACCTAATCCCTATTTAGGTCATCCGTAGTGCAAAATCTAACTCTTCTATTTTCCTTGCTTTCAAAGCCGTCGTTCTGTTCATCTTCTGATTGGAGCGGATTGTTCATCTTCGTCATGGCTCAACAAAACCTTCTCGATGACACAACCTTGGCCAAGGGTCTGGAGTTGTTCGAAGACAAGTTGTTTTCTGAGCATGGCCATGCTGAAATCCGTTCGAAGTATGGGGTCCCCGAGGACATGCCATTGTATGTCTTGAAGGGTGACCCGTTGCCAATGTCGCCACCAGCAGGGTTCATCTATTTGCATTTTGCATCGACGAATGCTTCAAACCTGAGTATGTTTTCCTATTCTGGATGTGATATGGGAATTCTTAGATCTTTTGGGAATTCCTCCAGCCAGTTGGGGCCTAATGGATATAGGATCATCTTTCTCATCCTTATTAGGGTAGAGAAGGCTGGCATCTGTGTGACTCCACGAGTAATCCAGTTGCTGACCTTTCCTCAACTGATGAGTAATGCCGTTTGCAAAATGAAATCATTGGCTTGTTTCGTGAATCTGTCTAATGATTTTAAGTTCTGGCAGAAGTACTGCTTCTTAGTTTTTGTGGATTCAAAGTATTTTCGGTGCAAGGATCATCCGCTCGAACGATAGTTCAGGCCACTTCGTAAGTTTGGATTTTTCTCTTGACTTTGTATGCCTGATTGCAGGCTAGCTGATCATTGCTTGTGATTCTTTGCAGGAAGGTTTCCCACTACTCCCCTTACCCAAGAAGAATAAAAAACTATGGAAACGTTCCACGGTTTGTCAACGAAGAACGTGGTGGATGTCATAAGTATCTCCAACTTCATTCGTAGTAGGTTGTGGGACAACTAGCACGTGGCCTCCACTATTTACTTAGAGTAGCGAGTCAAGTCGGAGGATGGAGGAGACTGATGTGTTCAGCTGGGAGAAGGATTACCTGCGGTTTGCAAGGGTTGAAGACGGATCAAATCTTAGTGATGTACAGGCCGAAGCTTTGAATGAGCGTCTAGTAGTGCGGATTGCAATGGCAGCTTCTGCCGGTGTTGATTCGTGTGGGACTGTCCCAAAAGAAGGCTTCAGTGAAGGTTTTCCTAAGGTTGTAGAATCCGATCATCCCATTGGCGTGCTGTCTAAAAGTTGTCGTGGCATAAGCTAAGTTTCTTGTAGTCCGCACTGTTTGCCATCTCATTCCAACCACAATTAGAAGTATTGGAGGGTCCTTTGGATAATTCGCTTCCTCATCTTCATCCAGACCCCATTGAGTTGTCTTTCACTAAAGAGTCGGTTCTTCGTGATAAAGGAAAGGTCGCAGAAGATAACCTGGGAATAGTGGCAACTGCGAAAGGTTGTGCCTGCGTGATTTCTGATCCGGGAAGGCTTCATCCGGATGCGTGGGTAAGTTTGTTTGCATCAGACATGATGAAGATGATCTCTCAGGTCTGGCACCAAGAAGTTGATGTGGAGTACACTTCGGGGAAGCATATAACCAGGCATCACATCTGGCTGATGGATAGCGCTCCGAAGCCCTAGGAGGATATACTGGAAGGGTCGATGGATAAGGGTTTAAAGTACCTTAGGTTGGGTATGTCTCACTTGAGCCAGGTGGTCATTGCTGGGACGAAAGTCGAGGTGGCTCGTGAGAAGGTATACACCATGGAGCGTGTCTTCTCCCACATGAAGGCGCTGTATTCTGACGAACTCTATGAAATTGAGTGACTGCAAAAGTAGGCTGAGGATAAGAGGCTTGATCAGTCGATCGTGGCCACTGAGACTCAGAAGGCTCGTTTAGAGGCCCTTGAGCGTGATTTGATAGAGGCTGTGTCTGAGAGAAACGAACTCAAGCAGGAGTTGAGCTGAATCCACCAAGACGTAGAGGTTACGCAGGAAGCTGCTACTAAGGCATGTTATTAACTTTGGTCTCTTGTTGAAGAGAATGCTTAGAAAGAGGTTGAATGTGATGCTAAGAAGCAACAATTGGAATCTGATGTGGAGTTCAATGCTCGAGAGGCAAGGAAGGTCGAGGACCAGCTTGAACTTGAGTGGCCTGAGCTTAGATCTATGAAGAGTAGCCTGGCCTTAAAGCAGCCTTAGGTTGACGTGCTGACTGGCAGGTTCAAGTTGTTGGAGAGTGAACTTGCTGACTTGAAGGTGTGGGAAGAAGAACTTCTACTGGAACAAGGCAGATGCTAGTTCCGTTGGGTTGTACACAGTAGGCTGGAGCTGCTTGAGTTAATGAAGGAACAACATCCAGAGTGGGATCTTGGCCGTTACAAGAAGATGTCGTTGTCGACTTGTCCGTTGCTTTTGTTTGACGAGGAGGACAGTTCGGGCCCTGATGCCCAGGGCATGGTGTGTGCGGACGCAACTCCTGCTCCTTCTTCCACTAAGCTTAGCTATTTAGTTTTTATACCTTTTCCTGATAAGGATGAATTTCATACTTTTGTACCCATTTTGTCAATTGTTAATAAAAAAAAGTTTTATCCATTTTGTGTTTATTGTCTCTATTGCATGTTTTTCGTTTTGTCGTCTTGTTTTATTGTCTTGCTTTGACATAGGCTGGTTGAATTTTTCTTTGTCATCTTGCTTTGACATAGGTTGGTTGAATCAATAGGGCGCCGAATGGTCTATCTGTAGTAGAGAACTTGAACGCTCTGTATTGCAAATGACCCAGGATCATTGTTGCGTAGTCATGTCAAGTAGTGGGCATGTTGTAGACAATTTAGCTAGGGGTCGAGTTGCCTGAGCTGTGTCTTCTCCACAAGGTAAGTTGTTTGAGGCTTGCCTTACATGTCTGATTGGTCAACTGCAGCTGCTGCTATGGGCGAGTTGCGATGGCTGAGCGTATACGTCAGAGCATTTGTGCCGAGTCAGGAGTCGTAAGCTAAGGAGGACACAATATGCAGCGTTTATTTGGGCACTGGCCGTATGATCTATGTATCGACTTGAGTGGTCTTTGCTGGTAATAGGGTGCCAGTTTGTTTGAGCATGAAGATGCTGACTCAGCTAGATTTTTCTTGGCGGCCACTGTTTGAAAAAGAGTGGGGGTCAAATGGCGAGCTGCATGGAGCTCCCACCTTTTGAACTGTCTCTTTCCAAACGACGTGGACTACAGGTTTGGGGAGTAAGGATTTGGCGACCAGCTGAAGAACGGTAGTCCCGTGGAAAGTCGTCAACATCAGTCAGGGACTAACTAGTCTCCACATTTTGAACCATCTATACCCGCACGATGGTGGCTACATGTTCGAGTGAAAAGGGATTCGACAACTAGGATGAAAAGCATTAGTCCCGTGGCAAGCCGCTGAAATCAGTTCGGGACTGACTAGGCTCCCATCTTCCAAATCATCTACACCTGTGCACATCAAGCTACAAATTTGGGAGTTTTCGACAGCCAGGCTTAAAAGCTATGGTCCCGTGGCAAGCCGTCAAAATTAGTTCGTGGCTGACTAGGCTCCCACCTTCTAGACTATCTACACCGGCACGGTGGGGGCTACAAGTAAATGCTTGCTGATTTGGCGACAATGCTAAAAAGCAGTGGTCCCATGGCGAGCCGTCGAAATTAGTCGGGACTGACTAGGATCCCATCATCTAAACTATCTACTCCCGCACAGTGGAGGCTACAAGTCAAGGGTTGGTGATTTGGCAGCCACACTAAAAAATAGTGGTCACGTGGTGAGCCATCGGAATTAATTCAGAGCTGACTAGGATCCCACTTTCCAAACCATCTACACCTGCACAATGAAGGCTACAAGTCTGGGCTTTAATCAGAAGCTTTCGTTGCCAATCGCCATTAGCTAGGCTTACCTGATTGGGTTCGGCGATCACCGACCATGGAAGAGAGTAGTGATCTCTGGTGATTCGTCTTCACCAGGCGTGATAGCGCTGACTAGACTCCCACTTCTTAGAACATCAGGGTCCGCGCAGGACAGACTAGGTGTCTGGGCATACCAGAAGCCATCGTTGTTAGCTTTGGCTGACTAAGCTTTCCCGGTTGGGGAGGAGTTCCGCTCCTTTGAGGGTTTGTGAACCATATTCGCTAGTGTTGCACACTGAGTAGACAACAATACCTCAAAACAATCAACGATCTATAGATACGGTCCGTGCGTCAAGGTCGATTTGGATTTGCGCTCGTGCCAAGCATGTAGCAAAATATTATTTGAATGGTGGGCTGAGTGGATCGAGCCTTTGGATTCGCAAAGGAAGAGTTCGGGTTTCCTATACGGTTGCACTACGTGTATGGCGTAAGTTGCGGGACGGTTGAGTACCAGTTACTCCTCCTCAATTGATGGGGTTGCGTTCAACATCATTAATTGAACGAACGTGATCTGTGCACTTTCCTTGGGAACCACCGTTTCTTCATTTCCCATACAGTATTCAATGCTTGGCATTTAATGCCCGTTCGGTGAACCATTACGCCTATACAATGGTGTTTTCCAATCATTGTAGGCACTATCTTTCACAAAACTTATCTCCCGTAATGTTCTTGTTTTAAGAGAATGCTTTGGGTTTTCCAAAGGTTGAAGGGAGATCTTTAGCAATGGATTCCTCGAATATTCTGACATTTGCACTGATCAAGCATGATGACAGTTGTTGTTATGCGTGGTTACCTATTCTAGGTGGGCACATAGTTGATCTGCTAAGATCTCGTAATTTCTTCTCATATCGCGGAGGAGTACGGATCTTCTTACAAGGGAGATGCCTTGGTGTTACTTCGTACGTGCATGGATCACGCTGCTAACCAATTGCTGATCAAAGTATTAGCTAATGTGCGATGCTTCTAGGCGTGGTATTTCTCAGTCACTCCCGACATCGTTCAAGGGAAAGGTGGCCTCGCTTGGCAGCACTGTGAGACCTCGTCAGCTTCGCCACTTGTGGCAATCCTCATCTTCCTTCTTCCATCCCCCTAGACACCAACAACCATCTGATAAGTCTGTAAGGAGGCGGGATGTCTCTTGAGGAAATCAGCAGTCCATTGTAAGGTCCACAACACTGTTGTATGGGCACTTTTCTGTGGTGATTCGATGGAGCAATTTGGCTGTTCGATCATTTCAATCCCATCTGACACATTGTCTTTATCTTGGGAAGGGGTCGAGCAAAGTCCGCTCGCATATATTTGCTGTCACTTGCAGAATGCTCGCATTAGAGGGTCTACACGACCTTCTTCGGATACCTTTTTGAAGTAGAATTGTCTAAATGAGCCTTTTGTCGCATTGTATTCAGATGCTTGTAATATGTAGTCTTTTGTATCTGCCTCAAGGCGTTTGTTGTTACATCTTTATAATAATCAATAGAGTTTATTTTTGTAATTCTTCTTTTATTTCTGAAATGATTGCAAATCACATAAGTCTTTAGGAACTAAAACTTTACATTTACTATGGAAAGGTAAATAAACGACTGGAAGTAGACTAACTATTGTCGGGGAGAAATTCATCCTGGCCTTGAAGTGAATTCGGGTTACTCTTGCGGATTGCTCAACGGACTGTCGAGGTGCTTCAGAGGTTACTAAATAGTAGACCTTGTAAAGGGGCGAGTCTCCGTTCTGTCGGAATGTCGAGGAGATGTGTTCCTGCTTACCATTGCCTCTCTGTTTCATTGGGTAGAAGAACTTATTGCTCCTGTACCGCTTAAATGTGACATTTTTGCCGTCATTTAGCCTGACACTAGTTTAGGCTGTTCTGCAAGATATAGTCAGATCAGGAAGCATTCTATCTGTTTCAGTCTGGCGCAATGGCAGCCTTATGTAATAGGTTGGTCTCCACGTATTGTACATGGTGCGGTACGTGCTATATAACATGACGTTGAGCTAACTTCCTCTATCCACCAGAGCTCTCTGAGACCGAGATGACTAGGGCGACGGTGTGGCGCTCAGACTCATTCGAGGTCCTTGTTTGTAAAGGTCAAGGTGGGAATGGGGCTCAGAATACTCGAGTCGCTGATGCGTCTGTCCTCATCTCCAATAGGGCCCGCTTGCGAGACCTGTACGAATGGTCATCATTTGGTCCGACTCCATTAAGGACATAGATTATCCATGGGGTCTCCTTATCTATTTTTTTAACTGACCCCCCTGTCCCTGGTTCATTCTGGCCACTTTTCAGAGTTCAGGAATTCCTTCAGTTTGCCTCTGCAAATCCATTACTCAACTTCACACCTCAGACTCTTGCAGTCGTTGGTATCATCGCCACCTTCCTTGTGGTACACACAGTACTTGCTGTTCTCACGCATGGCTGGGTCCTCCCACTTCTTCATGGAGTTTAGCACGTCTGACAACCTGGAATTGAGGCATGTCACAATTTTGGATCCAACGTAATTGGATATTTTCTCTGGCCTGGACCGACTAGGGCTTGACCTGTTGTCATTGCACTTTCTCTTGCTCCGTTATTCATTCTCGCGTCTCTTTCCCTCCTTCTTGTCCTTAAGAGCGGAGTGCTTCTTTTTGCTTTCGATTTCCCTCTCCACGGTTCTCAGCTCCTCCAAGGTAATGTGCTTCTAAGTGCTTTTGAGGAGCTTTATCATGTCCAGAGGAGGCTCTAAGGTGAGGTCTTCGTAGAGCCTTTCTTCCTTAAGGCCCGCAGTGAAGGCCGTTACGATCGTGTCATAACTGCATCGGTCGATGAGAGTCAGCTCGTTGTTGAAGCGCGTGACATACTCTTTGAGAGTCTCGTGGGACCTTTGCTTTAGTGAGAGTATGTAGTGTGGGTATTTTCAAAAATGCTGGCTCCTTATGAAACATGTCAGGAACTCCATTGCAAGTGTCTCGAATGAGTCGATCGACCTTGGCAGAAGGCTGTAGAACCACGTCAGTGTTGACTTCTTCAGGCTAGTGGGAAAAGTTCTGCACATCACTGAAACTAATTCTTCATTGAGGGTCATTACCTGCTGGTAATGGCTCAGATGCTTGAATGGATCGGTGGTTCTGTCATAGAAGTCGAGCTTCGGGGGAGTGAACTTTCTCGAAAGGGTCTCGTTCATGAGCCAGTCCACAAATGGTGGGAAGGAGAAGCGGAGATCCTTCTCTAATTAATAGTTGTGATGTAGGAGGGAAGTTCCTTGTTAGCCTTGTTCTCGTAGATACGCAGGAGATAGTTCCTAATCCAAGAGCAATCCGTAGAAGTAATTTTCCTTGCATGGAATGTACTCTGGTATTTGCTTCCTAGTTGGAAGTAGAGAGCTGTTGTAATTACTCGTCCGAAGTTGATCTTCAAGATACTTGCCTTAGTAGGACTTACGAGTATTGATGATAGCTGTGAGAAGTATGGGCCTAGCACGTTCTAAGAGTTTGGGTCCGTCTGAAGGACTGGTTTAGGTGGGCTTAGAACCACTTGGTCTGGATCAGTGTTTGGCTTACGCTGGGGCCCGTAATTCCTCGAGATCATCATGACACATGTATGGCTCAGGGATGTGACTTTTTTATGAATCATCTTGTAGGATATAGCCTCTCATGAGGCTTCAAATGTCATGAGGTGTATGACACAACCTTCTGGTTCTGCATCAATACACAACCCAAACCTGTGCCACTAGCAACAGTAAAAACAACCAACTTTCAACCTTGCACTGGAATAGTCATAATGGGCGTTGTAGTTAATCGGTGTTTCAATTCCTGAAAAGTTTTTTCACACTCATTGTCCCCAGTAAACTGAACATTTTTGCGCGTCAACTTAGTCAAAGGAGTAACAATAAGCGAAAACTTCTTGATGAATCTTCCATAATAATCAACTATCTCTAAGAAGCTTCTCACCTTAGTTGCATTAGTAGGTCTTTTCCAGTCTCTCACTTCTTTTACCTTATCTTGGTTTACTACTATACCTTGACTAGAAACAACATGCCCTAAGAATTTCACATCTTTCTTCCGAAAATGACACTTGATGAATTTCGCAAACAATCTTTGATCTCTCAATGTCAGCAAAACTATCCTTAGATAATAGACCATCATTAGAACATTTTTGTTTAAAATTTTTATTTTTATTTCTATAACTGTAAGGGAAAGCTGAGTGAGACACTCCCTAACACTACAACAAGAACATTAATCGCGAACAGAGAATTTCAAGAAACCGAAACAAAGACGATTTCACATTATATGCATCATACATCATAATCATAAGCACATGGTCAACTCAACATGGAAATCATAAATCACTTGCTCTTGAGTAGATTTTATAAACCCAAAATATGAATTTTTAAAATAAACATGTAGGATTTATGCAAAGAGAAAATTTGAAGAACTCACCCAAATCTAATTGAAGAAGACCCATTTATTTTCCTTTTCCTTGCTTTTCCTATTTTTTTTACTTTCTCCCAACTTTGTTCTCTTTTTTTTAGAACTTTTTCTTTACGGCTAGATTAAGAATAACCCCTAATTTATACCTAAAGAAGGTAAACCCTATTAAGTTAGGGTTTTAAACAAAACTCTATTTGCACCCCCATTTTTTTAATAACCCAATCCAAAAATTACGTGTAATTAGGACAAAATATTATTAGGAAATTTTCTAAATTTTTTTGAAGGTCGTAACATTATGCACATCTCAAAAGGAATCTCGAGATGCACTGGGTGAACATCACCGAATGCATCTGTTTCACCTGGTTCTCTAACTCCCATGTTACTGATAGTCACATAATTATTACATAATTTACCCCTTAATTTATACATGTTAGTGTTTCGATTCTTATATTTTATAATAATTATTTCGTTTTTATCTCTTTTCAGGAATTTGCGCTTAAAATCATATTAAGACGACTGTATAAGGATTTCACGTGGTGGTACAGAGTAGAGAGAGAATCACTTAACCTAAAACCAAAACCTAAACCTATAAACTAAATCCATAAACCTAAGCCCAAAGCCTAAGCCTAAGCCCAATACCAACATCCACCAACATTCTCCCAACAACCATGTTCTCCCATGTTCTAACCCATGTTCTCCCAACAACCATGTTCTTCCATGTTCTATCCCATGGATCTTTCTCTATAAATAGAAGAGAATAGGATGAGAAGAAAGGAGAAGAGAAGGGAAAAGAACATAATTGAAAATCAAAACCTCTTCCTTCTCTCAAGGTGATTATCATCACAACCCACCACCGTCACCACCGTGAAACAGGGGTGTGACAACCCTGTTTCACGTCGACTTTTCCATCGCCACCACTCTCTGCTCCTCTCCCCTGTCCACACAACCACCACCACTTCCGCACAAGTTCCACCACCACAACCTCCGCACGAATCGCCGCGACAGAGCCACCAACCAGGCCGCGAAACAGAGTCGCACCGCGGCTCTGTTCTGCCTCATCACAGCCCGTCGTCCTCCACTCTCTCTGTCCTCTATTCGTCCAGGCCTCAAACCTTCTCTCCACCACCGAAAAACCACCACAACCAGAGCCGCACCGCGGTGCACCACCTTCGCGACAGGAAGCAAAAACTGGGAGGTTTTCTTCCTGTTCTCTCTCTCTGTTTTGCTGTTTTATTGGTGTTTCCTCACTGTTTATTGTCTTTTGCAGGCTCTTGAGATGATTTGAGGTCGAGGACGGTCGCGAGGAGCGTGAACGAGGCCGAGAACCGCGCTGTCTCGTTGGAGAAGACGAGCGGCTACTTAGCTGCACTGTAGCAGCACTGTAGCGAGGGCGGGAATTGGTTATTTCGGTTATTCGGCTATTTCCACCCCCGGTTTTGCTCTGTACCACCACAGAGCTGGTTTTGGACCATTTCCTCGGGATTCGTGCACACTGATTTGCTGAGTGCCACCATCTCAAGCTTATTAAATTTATTTTACTGAATTAAGGTTTTATTGTTCAACAACAATTTATTTCTGAATATTGATTAACTGCTTTCACCTTTCATGTTCAATTAAAAATTGATATGTTTGGTAGTTAGATTTACCTTTGATTAATATTCAAAGCATATGCTAAAAAGTTTTAAACTTAACTTTGATTAAGTGTGCCCTAAAAAGACACTTAATGCTTGGTGAAAGTTCAATTGCTTGAGATAAATTGTTAATGTTTAAAAGAAACCTGATATGATTGGAATTGAAGCTTTAATGATCACATCTTCGGTGTAAGCAAGGGATTCTCATCCCTAAAGCTTCTCGTTTAATATTTCAGTAATTTAGATTTAAATATATTTTTGTTAGCTTATCGGTGAATCCAAACCACACAAAATCCATTCCATCCATCTTATCATTTTATTTTGTTTTATTTTTCTTATCTTTAATTTATTTTTAGTTTAGATTTAAAAATGCTGTAACCCCATTTCCTATAAATTAGTTTAATTAAATTCTAAAATTTCAATTGCATCCACCTTCCTCGTGGGATCGACCCGTACTTGCCGTTGTCTACCAGTTAGGCACTGTGCACTTGCGGTTATTACAAGTGGGTTAAATTAACCTGTTAATTTAGGTTGGTTAAATCTGCATCAAGTTTTTGGCGCCGTTGCCGGGGTACCATGAAGGCCCTCTAGACACTCCTCAGACTCCTCAAGCTTGCATTCATGATAATGAGTTAGAGGATGTCATGAAAATTTTTATAGATCGAATAGGAGAAATACTTGTGCAAAATTCTCATGATATCACAGAATTGACAACTATTTTTCAACAAAATTCTCAAGCTATCCGGAAACTTGAGATGACTGTGAGTCAGATAGTTGAGTCACTTCCTGAGATAGAGTCAGAAAAATTCCCTAGTGACTCATTTATTGATGAACCTGTCGATTCTGAGACACTACAAACATCTCCTGCCCATGTTGACTCATGTCTCCCTAGTGACTCATGCATCGAATCAAACTGTGAACATTCTTTAGAGTCTCCCCTTGACTGTTTAGAGGCTTGTTTGACTCAATTTAGTTTAGACTTTGATGTTGATGATTCCATTAGGGAAGTCAATGATTTGCTTGACTCAGTCCCCATTGTGGATCCTAGTTATAAATGGCAGTCTAAAGTGAAGCCTCTTCCACTCAATGAGTCAAACCTAGTCCCATCAGTTGAGCCACCTGAGCTTGACCTTAACCAATTACCTGACACCCTCAGGTATGCATTTTCAGGTGATGAGTTGTCTAGACCAATTTCTATATGTGATTCATGTGATGAGCCTGTACCACCTGATATATCCATCGTCTCATCTACTTGCATCACATTCCCATTTACTAAGGCTGCTTTCACTGATCCCTTCATGAGTCGGTGAATTTTCATAGTTTCGTAGTGTTTTCTTTTCTCAAAATAAAAATAATAAAAAAAAATTGCTTTTCTGTCAAGAAAACTTGGTCTTTTACGAGTATGAAAATGAATTTTAAATGTTTTATGCTCAAGAAAATGCAAGCTAACTTGACATATTGGTATATTGATATAGACTGAAAGTTTAGTATGATCCTTAAGTTAGATCTAGTTCATGAGATTTTTCAACTCAATTATCTTGCACCATGAGCCATGTTAGCATAACTTGAAGTTGATGAGTGAAATATATACTAGAAAACCTTAGAATAATAGTGGAGACTTAACCCTGAAAGCTTTGAACATTTCTATTTTTCTGAGGGTTATACGTAAACTCTGATTTTTCTTGAGTCCGTATTATCTCATTGATGATCTCATTATTTTCATTCTTTTGATCAATTGCTTTGGGAATGACATAAAAATTGAATTATTACACTAGAACTTCTTGGCTTATTCAATTGAGATGTCATAATACTGACCCGAACTTAGGAAATGATCTAGGCATTTTTTTAGACCATTAACTAGCCTTTTAACTTACCTATAACATTAACCTTTTTTGTAGCCTTTTGAGCCTTAGATTAACTTTTATTTGTTAACCCATTAACCTTTACCCAACTTTTCTAGGAATGTGTACGGATGAATATACTTGGTGTAAAAAGGGCATGAAAGATCAAAATATGAAATATTTCATGAATCCTCTATGAAAGAAAAAGAAAGAAAGAAAGCAAGAGAGAAAAAAAAAGAAAAAAAAAGAAAAAAAAGGAAGGAAGCAGAAGAAGAATGTGAATGAGGATAAAGATGTGAGAATGAAGAAAGAAATTGATGGTGCACAACATTGATTTATTCTTGACAGCCCTAATTGTACGTATAATGGGTGTATACATTCCTAGAAATTTTTGTTAGAATCCTTCGACATTCCTTATTAACTATTAACCAAGCCCCCCATTACAACCCAACAAAGTCCTAGTTGATCTTAGGTAAAGGTTGGTTTCGTAGATGTGGAGATTTAATAACCAAGACCTATGGTGTTTGATTCAACATTCCCAAAAGTAATTGATATTCCTGTCCATGAGATCATGTTCATTCCATTCTTGAAAAGTCCGTTCTTCATATTACTATATGTGAGATGATTGTTTTCCATTATTTACTCTTTTCCTCACATATAAACTGAGTGAAATACCAAATCTCTGAGTGCTTTATTGTGAGTGACATAAGAGGTTTGAAGTCAAAACAAACTTTCTACAGGAGATTTAGTCATTGTTCTACTCTGAAATGAAAAGTTATGTTGACAGTGCTATCCACACACACACATTGAGTTGAGGATGATTATGAATTTTTTCTAACCTTTGGAGAATATTAAATTATTTGGAGATTTGTTGATACACTAAAATGACACTGTTGGTTTCCTGCATTTCTTGAAGTTTTAAAATAAGTTTTTTTGACTAAGTTTTGTTGAGTCAGTAATGTTTGTGGGTAACATTTTCTGGAAACCCTCACGAGACTATAACTCGTCCACTAGAGGTAATCTAGGGGTTTAAAGCCTTGTTGCACGTTTAAGGTAAGTGCAACCGATGATTCCTGCGAAAGTGAGTTAGAATTTTCCTTTTTTATTGTTTTGCTCGAGGACTAGCAAAATATAGGTTTGGGGGTATTTGATAGTCACATAATTATTACATAATTTACCCCTTAATTTATACATGTTAGTGTTTCGATTCTTATATTTTATAATAATTATTTCGTTTTTATCTCTTTTCAGGAATTTGCGCTTAAAATCATATTAAGACGACTGTATAAGGATTTCACGTGGTGGTACAGAGTAGAGAGAGAATCACTTAACCTAAAACCAAAACCTAAACCTATAAACTAAATCCATAAACCTAAGCCCAAAGCCTAAGCCTAAGCCCAATACCAACATCCACCAACATTCTCCCAACAACCATGTTCTCCCATGTTCTAACCCATGTTCTCCCAACAACCATGTTCTTCCATGTTCTATCCCATGGATCTTTCTCTATAAATAGAAGAGAATAGGATGAGAAGAGAGGAGAAGAGAAGGGAAAAGAACATAATTGAAAATCAAAACCTCTTCCTCCTCTCAAGGTGATTATCATCACAACCCACCACCGTCACCACCGTGAAACAGGGGTGTGACAACCCTGTTTCACGTCGACTTTTCCATCGCCACCACTCTCTGCTCCTCTCCCCTGTCCACACAACCACCACCACTTCCGCACAAGTTCCGCCACGACAACCTCCGCACGAATCGCCACGGCAGAGCCACCAACCAGGCCGCGAAACAGAGTCGCACCGCGGCTCTGTTCTGCCTCGTCACAGCCCGTCGTCCTCCACTCTCTCTGTCCTCTATTCGTCCAGGCCTCAAACCTTCTCTCCACCACCGAAAACCACCACAACCAGAGCCGCACCGCGGTGCACCACCGTCGCGACAGGAAGCAAAAGCAGGGAGGTTTTCTTCCTGTTCTCTCTCTCTGTTTTGCTGTTTTATTGGTGTTTCCTCACTGTTTATTGTCTTTTGCAGGCTCTTGAGATGATTTGAGGTCGAGGACGGTCGCGAGGAGCCAGAACGAGGCCGAGAACCGCGCTGTCTCGTTGGAGAAGACGTGCGACTACTTAGCTGCACTGTAGCAGCACTGTAGCGAGGGCGGGAATTGGTTATTTCGGTTATTCGGCTATTTCCACCCCCGGTTTTGCTCTGTACCACCACAAAGCGGGTTTTGGACAATTTCCTCGTGATTCGTGCACACTGATTTGCTGAGTGCCACCATCTCAAGCTTATTAAATTTATTTTACTGAATTAAGGTTTTATTGTTCAACAACAATTTATTTCTGAATATTGATTAACTTCTTTCACCTTTCATGTTCAATTAAAAATTGATATGTTTGGTAGTTAGATTTATCTTTGATTAATATTCAAAGCATATGCTAAAAAGTTTTAAACTTAACTTTGATTAAGTGTGCCCTAAAAAGACACTTAATGCTTGGTGAAAGTTCAATTGCTTGAGATAAATTGTTAATGTTTAAAAGAAACTTGATATGATTGGAATTGAAGCTTTAATGATCACATCTTCGGTGTAAGCAAGGGATTCTCATCCCTAAAGCTTCTCGTTTAATATTTCAGTAATTTAGATTTAAATATATTTTGTTAGCTCATCGGTGAATCCAAACCACACAAAATCCATTCCATCCATCTTATCATTTTATTTTGTTTTATTTTTCTTATCTTTAATTTATTTTTAGTTTAGATTTAAAAATGTTGTAACCCCATTTCCTATAAATTAGTTTAATTAAATTCTAAAATTTCAATTGCATCCACCTTCCTCGTGGGATCGACCCGTACTTGCGGTTGTCTACCAGTTAGGCACCGTGCACTTGCGGTTATTACAAATAGGTTAAATTAACCTGTTAATTTAGGTTGGTTAAATCTGCATCAGTTACATCGTTTTCTTTTCACTGCCTTGAACTTTCACCAAGTTCATTGGTTGTCTACGAAGTTGTTTCACATCACGATCCACAATCTTGATCGATCGTACTACTTGGATAAAGTCATTACTAATCTTGATATTTGTGGCTTGGACAATCTTAGCAGGATCCTTCACACACTTCCTCTACATGGAAATGTTAAACACATCATGAATGGCTGATAAACTCGGTGGTAAGTCGAGTCTATAGACTAAACTGCCTACTCGAGCAATGATCTCAGATAGTCCAAAAATCTGGGACTCAACTTCCCTTTCCTACCAAACCGCAATACGCCAAGCATAGGTGAAACCTTGAGAAAAAGAAGTTACCCAACCTGAAATTCTATTCCCTTACGCTTCTGGTCATCATAACTCTTATGTCGACTTTTAGCAGTTTTAATATGCTCTCTAATGACCAACACCTTCTCTGATGTCTCACGGACAACCTCTGGTCCAAGTAAAATCGTGTCACCAACCTCTACCCAATATGATGGTAATCGACAAGGCCCCCCATATAAAGCCTCAAATGGGGTCATGCCAATACTAGAATGATAACTTTTATTATAAGCAAACTCTATGAGAGGTAAATAATTCTCCCAACTACCACCAAAATCGAGCACACATGCCCGAAGCATATTCTATAGAATCTAATTCACCCACTCATTCTAACCATCAGTCTCAGGATGATAAGCAGTACTCAAATCTGGCCTCGTCCCCATAGCTCGCTGAAAACTCTCTCAGAACTAAGATGCAATCAAGGGATCTCTGTTTGACACAATGGACACAAGTACAACGTGGAGCCTAACTATGTCATGGATGTATCTTCTTGCTAACTGATTGGTTGTATGATGTACACCAACAGGAACAAAATGCGCAGACTTAGTCAAACGATCAACTATGACCCAAATTGACTCATTACCTCGTCGAGTCTTTGGTATGCCATTGACAAATTCCATGAAAATATTCTCCCATTTCTGGATAGGAATTCCCAAAGGCTGCAACAAACCCGATGGTCGCTGATGCTCGACCTGCACTTATTGACAAGGGAAACACCATGATAGACGAAAACCCACTTATTTTCCTTCTCTTTGCTCTTCCTCTTCTTATTACTTTCTCCCAACTTTGTTCCCTATTTTTTCAACTTTTTCTTTACGGCTAGAGAAAGAATCACCCCTTACTTATACCTAAAGATGGTAAACCCTATTAGGTTCAGGTTTTAAACAAAATTCTATTTGCACCTCATTTTTTTAATAACGTAATCCAAAAATAACTAGTAATTAGGACAAAATATTATTTGGAAGTTTTCTAAAAAAAATTTAAGACTTTTCAGATAACGTTTCCCCTCATCATGCCCGACATGCTTAAGTCATGCAGAGAATTAATAACGGACATTATATAAGGTAAAGGGAAATTCGACAAGAGGTATGCAATTTTAACTGAACTATGTCCAAATTTAGTCTTCTCCCATAGTTTAACTAATTTAAGCATCAGAGTGCATTCGACCACAAAAAAGGTGGTATTTGGCAATCTAACCCTGCTTTGCAAGTCAAATCTCTTGGAAATCAGATTTGAATCCCGCAATACCTGAGGACAATGCAGCTCCAATCAGTCCGAGAAGCCGACCAAATACTGGACAACCAGAAGAAGAAACAACACCAGTCCATCAATCATTGCTCATAGGTTGCAAGTCTACCCAGACAAGAAGTTAGTCCGACAGAAAAAGAAGGTTAGTTGCCCCAGAACGCAACCAAGCAATAAACTAGGAGGTGCATCATTTAATGAATATAGAGACGATCAAGGAATCCCACTACTCGAGCTAGCTAGCCAACATAGTATTGGTCAAGAAAAAAATGGAAAGTAGAGTGTGTGAGTAGACTACACAGATTTGAATAAGGTATGCTCAAAAGACAGCTTCCTACTCCCACAAATAGATCAAATAGTGGGTGCCATTGCCGGACACAAACTCTTAAGCTTCATGGATGCAAACTTTGGCTATAACCAGAAATAGATGCACCCACCCAACAAGTAGAAAACATCATTCATAACAGAAAAAGGTGTGCATTGTTACCTAGTGATGCCATTTGGACTAAAGAATGCGAGAACATTGTACCAACGTCTAGTGAACATGATGTTCAAAGATCAAATAGGCAAGACCATGGAGGTAGGGGTGGGCACGGGACGGGATGGGACGAGATATGCCCATCCTATCCCATCCCGTTTATACGGGATCGGGATGGGATGGGACAAGACGAGATCAGCGTGCTAATTTGGACATATCAAATAGAAGTCTGGAGTCTGGACTGTTGGAAGCCTGCTGCTGCTGCTGGAAGCCTGGAAAGCCTGCTGGAAGCCTGTTGGGCCTGCTGGAAGCTTGGAAGGCCTGCTGGGCCTGCTGGAAGCCTGGAAGGCCTGTTGGAAGCCTGCTGGAAGCCTGGAAGGCCTGCTGGGCCTGCTGGAAGGCTGCTGCAGCTGGAAGCCTGCTGCTGAAAGCCTGAACATTTTATGCAAATGTTCATAAAATAAATAAATAAGTAAATAAAAATATTAATAATTAATATTAAAAAATTAGTTCGGGACGGGACGGGATTGGCAGGATTGAAAATCTTCATCCCATCCCATCCCATTCTAGATCGGGATGGGATCGGGATGAAATTATTCAATCCCATTAAGACCCGAAAAAATCGGGACTGGACGGGATGGGATCGGGACGGGAACGGGATCACGGGATGGGATGCCCACCCCTACATGGAGGTGTGCATTAATGATATGCTAGCCAAGAGCCTGCACAAAAATGACACATCAAAGACCTTAAACAAGCCTTCTCTCAGCTTCGAAAGTACAAAATGAAGTTGATTCCAGAAAAATGTATGTTTGAGGTAGAATCAGGGAAATTCATCGGGGACATGGACAATCAAAGAAGAATCAATGCTTATCCGAATAGATACAACCGCTCCTCAACATGCAGTCACCCACCAACATTAAGAGCGTGCTAAGCCTTAATTAAAGAATAGCAACCTTGAACAGATTCATTTCCATATCGTCAGATAATTATCTTCCCTTCATCAAAATTTTGAAAGAAAACAATACATTCCAGTGGAGTTAAAAATGTGAAAAGGCTTTCCAAAGCCTGAAGAAGTACATAGGAAGCACTAAATTAATATCAAAACCAAACACAGGAAAAACATTGTATTTGTTTCTATCGGTGTCCGAACATGCAGTCAGCTCAGCACTGATACAAGAGGAAAAGGGCACGCATAAGCCAGTTTACTACATTAGCAAAACATTTGCAGACGCAGACGTTAACTACCCGTTTTTAGAGAAACTAGCACTCACCTTGGTCATATCCAACTGTCATGACCGAACATCCACTTTGATCGGTACTACATAAGTCAGATCTATCCGGAAGAATGATGAAGTGGCCAATAGAGCTTGATCAATTTGACATCCGTTATGCTCCCAAAACTGCAATAAAACACAAGAATTAGCAGACTTCGTTGTTGAGTTCACATGCGTCAATGAACATCGATCAAGCAACAATCAATGGGAAGAAAACAATGAACCAACTTCTCACGAGTGGATCCTACTCTGCGTCGGAGCATCCAACGCGAAGGGGAGTGGAGCTGGAATAATTATGTACAATGCGGAATGCATGTTGTTGGAAAAAACAATAAAATTTAGTTTCAAAGCCTCAAACAATAAAGCCGAGTATGAACCAGTGATAGTCAGATTACAATTGGCCAAACACCTCGGAATGAAAGAAGTTAGTGTTTTCACTGATTCTAAATTGGTGGTTAACCAGTTGAATGGCGAATTCCAAGTCAAAGACGCACGAATGAATGCCTATAATCAAAAGACATGTGAGCTGATTAAAAGCTTCAAAGCAATAACTGTTCAACCATGCGCTAGAGGGGAAAACAACATAGATGACAAACTTGACAAAAAGGCATCACGAGCTAAAGAAACTGCTAAAATGACCACTGCTAAAATGCCTTTCACCCGGTGATGCTAACTACATTATACGAGAAATTCACTTTGGACATCGTGGGACCACTTCCAGTGTCTGACAGAAATAAAATCTTCTCATTGTTGCAGTGGATTACTATACTAAATGGGTAGAAGTAAAGCCGTTGGCAAAGATCGAAGAAACTCAAATTGAAAACTTTATCTAGAAGGATATAATATGCATATTTGGAATCCACGGAATAATTGTAACTGACAATAGGAAGCAATTTGAAAGCAAGAAAGTCAAAAAGTTGTGCGAAAACTGAAGTATCAAACAACACTTATCAGTACTCGCCCACCCACAAGCAAACGAACAAGCAGAGGTGACCAATAGAATAATCCTAGAAGTAATAAAAAGAAGCTCAAAACATTTAGAACAACGAATTAATAGGCATCCTCTGGGTGTACAGAACAACGAAGAAAACTCTGAATGGAGAAACGCCATTCACCCTTGCATACGGATCTAAGGGAATGATACCAGTAGAAATTGGTATGCCAACATTTAGAACCGCATAGTTCCGAACAAAGGATAATAATGAAGCAATACGAGTTGGACTAGACCTTTTTTTATGAGAAACGAGAAAAAACCTATATCAAAATAATAGTCTACCAATAACAGATGGCAAGTTACTCCAATAAAAAAAGTAAAGCCTCGTACATTCAACATCGACAACTGGGTGTTCAGAAAAATCCAACTCAATACAAAAGAACCAAGCGTGGGTAAACTTTATAAAAACTGGGAAGGACCATACAAAGTGGTAAAAAATCAACAGACCAGGAACATACTGGTTGGAAGATTTGAAGGGTGAACAACTATCACGATCATTGAATGTCAAACATTTGAATAAGTATTATCAGTAAACTTTCAAATTCCTGAAACCCTTCATCTCGTGTTCAAACAATCTAATCTAGTCATGAGATCAAAGTCAGATTAGGAATCTACTCGTAAAAATTCTGGCTCGACCAAAATGTTAGACCACGAACCAAGCTTTAAAAGGAGTCAGGACAAATAAGTCAGACGAAACAATAAAACTTCTTCATATATCAACTATGAAGTGAACTTAGTGAGTCTGGATGTATAAGTCAAACTTACTTGTAAACCTTTTGGCCCGATTAACATGTCGGACCACGAAGTATGTTTAAAATGTCTGGACTTATAAGTCAAACTTACTGGAAAAACTTATGGCTCGATTAACATGTCAGACCACGAAGTACGTTTAAAAGAGTCCGAACGAATAAGTCAAACTTACTTGAAAACTTCTGGCCCAATTAACATGTTGGGCTACGAAGTATGTTCAAAAGAGTCTAGACGAATAAGTCAGACTTACTCGTAAATCTTCTAGCCTGACTAACATGTCCGACCATGAAGTGTGTTGAAAAGAGTCTGGACGTATAGGTCAGACTCACTCGTAAATCTTCTGGCTCGACTAACATGTCGGACCATGAAATGTGTTTAAAAAAGTTTGGACGTATAAGTCAGATTTACTAGTAAAACTTTTGGGTCAAATTTCTAAGACTGGACATATCAAAAGTTTCAAAAAATAAGTAGGTTCAAAGGCAGAAATTCAACCAAGTCTAAATTACCAAGTTGGACAAAGAGATATACAAAATAAGAGTAACGAAGTCAGACAAAATTTATACTCTATGACTAGATATCATTGTTAGCCTAGACATTAGTTAGGCTACAATTACGAGATCAGAAAATGATCACTATAAAAAACAAGGAAACAAAAAGAATACATGTATAGATGAAATGAGATTATCATTAATTTTCTATTTTGTTACATCAGAAATAGAAGATACATTAATTGAAGAGGGGTTAGTCGAAGCATCCAAGGCATTACCCGCAGAGATACTCAGAGGAGGTTGAGCGTTGATGTCAGCAACACTATCAGCAGGAGAAGATGGAGTCTTTTCTCCAGAAGAAGATGAAGCCTTCCTTCAACAACAGGGGAAGATGTTGGCATTTGTTCAGAAGAAGGAGGAGACAGTTGTTCTTCATCAATCGGATCACTTGGCTGATCCGGATTATATTCATCATCATCGGTGTCTTTAAAGACTTTGTCAGCCAAGCCACAATATCTCAACAAATCAAGACCATCCTCCGATTCCATAAAGTCAATAAGGTTAATCGTAAACGACCCTCTTCTAGTCCGCTGCCTCTGTAGCCTTCAATCTATCCGTAACTACTGAAAGCTCATTCCTGGTAGACACAAGTTCTACTTCAACAATGGTTAGCCTAGCAGAAGCTATTGACTTAACAGTAGCAAGCTTAGCGGTTAACTACACCACTCGTTCCTTAGCAACCTTACGACTGGAAAAATGCCTATCAGCAGAACACATTGCCTCGTCACGACCAACCTTGTCATTGGACAACTCCTTTTCAACAACATCCAACCGATAATGAAGCTTGTTAATCTCCGCCTCCAAAGTTTCAAGTTTAGTAGTAAACTTGTCCCAAATAGCCTCTACTACTTTAGACGAAACTCGAGCAAACTGGTAGAGGACATGAGAAACCAACAACGCCTGCCCCACCATCTTCCTCTCCACATCTGCCACAATATCACGTACAACCTTGTAATCTAACCCCATTATCCCAGCATAAGTGAGGTGATTCATTCCCTCCATTATCTGTTTAAGACCCTAGTTGAGGTGATTACCAGGCTGACACACAGGCATTGGAACTTTCTAAACCAAATGCTTATGCCACTCATTTATGAAATTACTCAACTATCTTGTATGTCTATCTCTTAAAACAACTTGAACTTCCAATCCGATTTAATATGGATCATTCCAAGGACAGGTTTCTTCCAACAAATCTGTGGATGAAGGACATGAGGATCTGGGAGAACTGAAGCCCAACCTCCAGTAGCTAGTTGGAGAGTCAGAACGACAGTGATAACATAAGTACCACTCTTGCCATTTTTCTTCAAGGCAAGTGTGGCAGGAGTGGGATGAGCAGGAGAAAGAGCAAGCAACTCCGCTACATAGCAGCACGACTCGGAGAATGAGGGGGAGACTTAGAACTTTGACCATGGTCAGCTTCAACCTCGTCAAACATTGGGTTGTAGTCAAAGTCAGCTATGGTCTTCATGCTAGTTGGATCACGAGATTGCTCCAGGGAAAGTTGCAGCATCCTATTATTGATGACACGAGGATCATTATCCGACCACTTAGCAAAGTCGGGCATGCCAAGAGCAGAGATGACGCTCCTCTCATGCTCGTCTAATGGACGAGATACCTCCTTATTGCTCCTCTCTAGACTTGATTTATCTATTCAGCCTCTCGAGTAGCAAGATGAACCTAATCTTCATCACCTTTCCTAGATGATCTCGGACAAGGAGAAGTCTAAATAACCTCTTGAGTAGAACTTGCAAGCCGCTTCCTTTTTGAAACACGGCTAGCACTAATCGCCAGCTGCTTCGATGGGCTGGCAGGCCTAATTGTCTTCCTCTTCCTAGTGGTCAAGCCAACACCACCAGCAACAATAGGAGTATTGAGATCCGTAACTTGCTTAACGGAGCCCACTTCCCCATCAATGCTAGCATCACCAATGTTAATATGGGAGACACATCCTTCCTCCTCGTTAGAAATGATGACATGACTAGCACGAGAAATAGTAACTTTAGAGGCTCAAGCCTCGAGAAATGTTGCACGCTCTGCTTTATTCATAGTGTGCAAGTACTATGCTTGACAATATCCAGGGCAAGGAAAGCCTCCATAGGGACACAAGAAAGCGCGAGAAACCGATCACGAATTGTTTGCTTCTCTGGAGTCAAATACAATTCACTTCCTGGGCTTCCAGAACGACTGTAGAATGGACAGGTTGTGAAGCTTGAAGTATACTGAATCCATGGGCACACAAAACCAGGGCTTCGCCCAGGCCTTGTTATCGTCCCTAAGCTTTCAAAAACAAGATGGAGAAAAGAAAAAGAAAATACGACTATTGCTTACTGTAAACTCCATGAAGAAAGTAAATACTCTAGCCATGGTTGCAACCATCACCCTCCAGCTGTTGGAGTCCATTTTAGCAGGAGCAATGTTCAAAAAATCCAAATAAGACCAGTAGATCTCTGGAACTGAAAGTCGAAGACCATAGTTGAACATGCTAGGATACAGTGCAATGTATCCAGGCCTTGGACGAAAAAGATTGTCATCGATCCTAGGAAAAATAATCTCAAGATCATACAACAGAGAAAACTCTCGATGAACATTGTCCAGAGTCCTCCACGTCACTTGCCTAGGCTTGAAGAACTTCTCGTAGGAGCTAAGCTCATCCCCACTCATAAATTAGTTAGTAGCCATGAAAAAGGAATTGAGCAAAGAAGAAAATGAAGAAGAAGAAAAAGAGAAGAAGCAAGCTCTGGTAATGGAGTAGCGTAAAGAAATATACACAAATCTCCTCCTCCTTTTATAGGGTTAGGCAACGAAAAGACTACTAATGGGAAGATGTTTGAGATACGGTGATTGCATGAAATCCTAAAAATGCGCCGAAACGAACAAGCTAATGAGACATCAGAATAACAACCGTATCAATAGTTGTTAACGACATTAAATGCATTGCATAAAAAATAGTGATGAAGTTGAAAAGCCAACCACAGAAGAGTTAGTGGCCACACCAGCATGTATGTTCCCCAATAAGGCGCCTTGATATAAAGACACCTTGAAAGGGAGATATGAATTTAGGGAGAAGGACTTTAGGACAGTTTGCTAGGATTTTGGAGAAATTTTGTTAGCATACGTACATAGGCTGATGGGTCTGAATTGTGAGACTTGGGTTGGATTGGGGCATTTGGGGATGAGTGCTACGTATGTGAAAATTCAGGCTAAGGGAACATGTTAATCAATAATAAAAAATGTTGGACCGCATTGATGACATCTTTTTTGACAATATTCTAGTATTTTTTGAAGAAAATCGCTTGAAAGTCATCTGGCTCAAGGGCTTTGAGGTTTCCAAATGACTTGAGAGTATTCCAAATCTCCATCTCCCCTGGTATAGAAGTGAGAACACTATTTTCCTCACTACTAATACACGGTTGAAAAAGTTGAAAAATATTCAGATTAGAGTTTGGTTACAGAGGAGGTGTAAATGTCTTGAAAGTAGTATTTTATAAGGGTTGTCACACCTTTTTTATCAGAAACCTACTGACCCTCCATGTTCTTGAGTTTAGTGATGAAATTCTTCTTACCTTTCAAAATGGTGGAGGTATGAAAAACTTATTGTTCTTATCCCCAAGAGACACAAAGTTGTTTCTGGAATGTTGTTTTCAATAAGAT
Organism: Berberis thunbergii; assembly: GCA_003290165.1. Lineage (NCBI taxonomy): Eukaryota > Viridiplantae > Streptophyta > Magnoliopsida > Ranunculales > Berberidaceae > Berberis > Berberis thunbergii. The sequence continues at coordinate 247,771 of QNQO01009690.1, forward strand.
TCCTCTCTGATTAGGAATTCTTTCAGGAAATTATTGAGATTAACCAATTGGGGTGAGTTTTGCTCTGTAACAGGGAGAGTGAGTAACTGGTCAATCTGATTTTTAACCCCCTTTATGAGATGGAAAATATTACCAAAATGTTTTTTACTCCATAAAGAAATATTGTGTATGAGCTTATGGAGTTTATTGAGGAGCCCCAGGGGGTGAGTTGGCGGTGAGCATGATGATGAGTTGATTAAGAGATATTTATCCCTATGTCTTCAACCAGGTTTTAACACATTGGGTTTCTGAACCACATTTCAAGGAATCTGAAAGGCCTGTTACCCTTATTTTGCTTGTTGTAAAAGTCGAGAATGATGGCTCTATGGTCAGAACAATGATCGAAAATAGAAGACTGGTTTGCATTTGGGAACAACTTATTCCAATCAGTGCAAGACAGAGCCATATCGATTATTTCCCTAACATGGTCTTTACCTATTCTCTTGTTTGACCAAGTGAACTTGACACCCTTGTAAGGAAGGTCAATGAGGCCAAAGGTATCCATGAAATATTGGAGTTTAGAGGATTGTTTCTTGTTTATAGTCTTGCCTCCTAGCTTCTCATTTGAATAGAGCATAGCGTTAAAGTCCCCTAAAATAAGCAAGGCAGACATGATATAAGATCCTAGACATTGCAGAGATTTCCAAAAACCATCTCGAAGCCTATGCTTCGGATTGCAGTAGACAAAAGACACAGACCAGGGGACATTAGCATGATAGTCTATAAGAGAAACATGTGAAAATCTTGAAATGAAGCAATAATGTTAATGTTCACATTTTTCCTCCAAAGTAAAGCTAAGCCCCTAGAGTTATTCACTGATTCAACTACATGACTATGAGCAAAATTAATATTGTTTTTAACAAAGTTAACACGATGTTCTGATGCTTTGGTTTTCATTAAGAAAATCAGGATTATACTCCTCAATGGTGGTCCTTAGAGAATGAATTGTAGAGGAGAAGCACAAATCCCCTACAATTCCAAGAACAAATCATTTATCCTGTGATGGCTTTTCAGGAGAAGCCACTACTAGAACCTCATTAGAATGATTAAAATGAGAAGAATTTTGATTATGCAACAAACCACATTGCGTGGTAAGAAAGTGATAAATTGAAAACATAGATATGACAGAAATAGCATGCAAGAGATTATAAGTAGCAAAAAAAACTACTATTGGAAAGTAAAAATGTACCTCATCAGGTGGGATTACAGAAGAGAATGAATCAATGGCACTCCCGCTTCCTAACGACGAATCTTTGGAATTCACTTGCAGAGTCAAGAGTGTGGGATGTAGTTTAATGCCTAGCTCTTTCTTCTGACTGCCTCTGCCACTTGTGATCATTAGCTACATCTCCTTATTTCTTGCATGTCTATCCAAGTTCCAACCTAAATTTCTCTTATTCATCCAAGATGTGCCATTTGGATTCCTAGATGTACCATTGGTCCCATTACTAAAAATTTCAAACTCATGTACAACTGAGAGGGCAAGTAAGCAATGTGTAAACTTTCAAATTTTCTTCCAGCCTGAAATCACTATTATCTCTCACCACTTTTGGCCTTTTAAAGTACTTAATGATCTTAGTTAGCAGGGAGCAAATTTATCCACATGCATGTATTTCTAATTTTTGAACCAAAATTAATTATCCAATGTTTTTTAATAAAATTAGTGTATTCTTTCTTTAGTGCGTCAGTTAACTAAGAATTTCAAAAGTCAGCCCTTCATTTTTCAATTTTGGATCAGTACATCTTTGAGGTAGAAACCATAAATAATTGGGTTTAGTCCCATCCGATTGTACACCATATTTTTTAAGCTACATATTTCTCAGTGCTTCAAAGTCAAACAGGGGAAACCAAATGGTCACACACACATCGTTGCTACGACTGGCTAGCTAGCTAGCTAAGTATATTGTTTACATGCTTTACAAGTGGCGTCCACAGAGTGCCTAAGGAGGCTTTGTAGATAGCGGGACCAGATTTTTATATATCTATAAGATCAACATTTTCCTCTTAGGGATCTTCAGGGTCAAATTCCTTGCACTAACATTATAATTAACCATTGTATTATGCTAATAAAATCTACTTTTTCAGCTTAGCTGTCTCCTGGATCAAATCCGTAACCATTAACATCATAAATTTAACTTGATAGTGTACTAACAAGATCTTACCATAACAAGGCAGAGATTTGTAAAAGCAGGATATTTGGATCGGATTTTCACTCTTCTTAGGACTGTAGAAATATAAAATTGTGAATCGAACGTGTGAATCCAACGTGTTTACCATATTAATAAGGTTATAAAACAATATAATCAACTCAGGATCCCTTTCCGTTACATTACAATGTCTAGTATAATAAACATATATAGAAATTAACCTTTCAAAGTACCCAAGGGATCATATCGTTCCTTAGCATTTTAGAACAAAGCCATACTTATCTCCTGAATAAAATACAACGTTATTGCAAAACTACATGTTTTTAGTGCTTTTCTAGACATTTATTCAACGTCAATCTAATGGGGCTACAATATAATTAGTATAATATGTTGATTTGAGGATCCTATTGAATTAGCAATACAGCAACATCTCTATCTCTACTCTGTTCTCTCTACATATAACACCACATACCTAAGTCCTCTTCATCAACAACTAACCAACAATACATCAGATCCGTCATTCCTAGCTAGCTAGTTATCTCTCTCTAAAAATTATGGATGCTTCTTCCTCTCTGGATTGTGATTTGAGAATTATCATAGCAAAAAACCTTGAAGCCATAACAGTACCAAACATCTTAGATACTACCTTTGCACTGCTGACAAGAGAAAAATTCAGCTGAAAAGCAAAGAGATATCATCAAGGAGTAACTATACTGGAACGAGTCTGCATGTTTGCAGTTTATGGGAGCTGAAGATGCATTGAATCAACTTGAGCAAGAAAGCGTCATGTTCGAACTACCATGGAGAAAGACGTCCTTAAGTAGGTCTAAATAGTTGCTAAAGGTGGAGACTGGATGGAAAGATGTACTGGAGTCAGCTGAGATGTCAATAGAGAAATGGATTACTTCAGCTACAACGACTAAATATGTTATGAAGAACATGAAACCACCTGCACTGGTAATCGGAATGAAGGTCAGAGTCCCCATGGAGTTGAAAAGAACTCATGTGAGGTCGCCCGCCAAGTGGAATGAGTGTGGGTGCAGACATGGTGCCTGCATGGCAGAGAAGAAGGCATTTTTGCACTAGCTGCAAACAATGGTGGTGATTAAGTAGTTACTGCATTTTTAATTTATAGTGAATTCTAAGCTGAGTTGATCGACTTTATTTTCATTTTAGGAATTTCCTCTTGTTTAGATAATGAAAACGCTGATTTTTTTAATGATTAATTGGTCCTTAAATCATGCTTTGTTAATAAGAACCAAAATTTTGACACCTTCTGAACCAAATTCCCGACCATTAAAGAATTAGATTTTTTTTTTTAAATTGCTATGAACCAACCAACCCTACTTCACTAAACAACGAGGCTCCTAACCTGAATGTGGAAGCCTACCATATATAATATTAAGACATTACTTTCTCTTCTCCCTTTTTGGTATTGTAATTATATCCCGAGAGACCTCAGCAGCGAGGCTGAGGCTTTCTGTGTTTCCTTTTAGTTTTTTAATATATCCTAGTATTTAACAAAAAAAATCCTACTTCACTAAACTTGTAATATCTTCCTTTTTTTCAAAATAAAAAATAAAAAATTGGGCGGGGTGTACACAGTTAATGTGGTGGGACCACATAGCCATCGACCCTTTAAACACCCCCCCTTTCTTTCTTCTCTCTCTCTCTCTCTCTTTTTCTTTCTTTCCAGTGAGCGACGCGACGAGCTCTTCGTCTCCTTCTCCAACATATTTTCAGCAGTTTTGTTGATTTTTGTCCCCCAATCTCACTTCCTCCTTCTCATATTTCTTCTTCTCTTCATTCCTTCTTCGTTTCTCTGTTGGTTTTTCGGAAATTTTTTTTTCAGTTTTCACATTTGGGTTTGGTGTTGGATTGTTTAATTGGTTTTCGTAGCTCCGATCAGTCGTGGAGGGGCCTTGGTGGCGTCATTGGGAGCCCTTAGAACCGACATGTAAGGTTGATTTTGGGTTGGCTGAATTTTTCAAAAAATCAGGGTGCATGTTCGTTTGGAGGATTCTTCGGCATGAATTCGGGCTTTGGGTGCGTGGGTGAGCCTCACATTCGTGACTCCGAGTGTCCTTGACCCTTTTCCGGCCTGTTGTGCAGTTTGGAGGTGATCAGACCGGAGTAGCCAAACTTTGGGTTTCGGCGGGGTATTTGCCGAATTTTTATTGCCTGTAAGTTTTTCTTTCAGTCACGCGCCACTTGTAATTTATTTATTTTTTCAGTTTTTCGGCTAGTTTACTGATTTTCGAGTCCGCCTTGGAGTTTTTAAAATTTCTGTGGTCCCGCATTCATGGTTTTGCGAGTTAGGAGCTTCGACCGGTAGGAATTGGGTTTTGAAAACCCATTCCGCTCAGGTGAGTGGAATTATAATATTTATTTTGAGAAATAATTATTTGAAATCCTGAATTTAATTTTACATTATACCGTCGATTGTGTATAATTGATCCCAATCCGAAATAAGGGGTTTTCAGATATTTCGATAATTGTGTTGGTTATTGGTGAATGAATTATATATTGGATTTCCTGAAAGCATGATATACTTAAATGAAATCGAATAGTGAATGAATTTGGGTGTGATTAGGCTTTTGTGTAATGACATTGGACTTGTATGCTTCGTTTTCGAGTTTGCATAGTATGTCATGTTTTACCGTGGATCGCTGAGTCTTGAGCATGTATGATAATTGACTCGAATAAATTTATCGTGATGAACTGGGTCATGTTGGGACCCTGGCATAGTCATGGTTAAATGAAAATTGCCGAATTGATTATGATTGAGCGTCTGTTACCGTTGACTATGTACATACTCGCCATTTGTGCATGTGGATATTAGTATAAGTGTCTTTACCCCGCTATAATGCCTATTGTGCCGATGCTTAGGAGCTTGCTCGCATCGTGAGTTGGATGGTGCTTGAGATGACTCGCACCTGACATTGAGAACGCTATTGCATGTGGCAAGCTTGCTGAGGTGCGGTGAGCTTCCGCACGCACTTGCTACTATAGAGTGCAGTAGGACGGGTCACGGAGAACGTGCTTTGGAGATTACTCGCTTTCCTCCCAACGCGCTTGAGTTTGATTGTGTTAGAATGGCCATGTTAGGCCAATCATTCGGGATGTTTGAGTTTTTATCCTGGCAGATGACACCCCATTAGGATACAAACAAGCTTGAAGTTGTACTGGTGCATGTTGTGGGATGTGTCTGGGTGAGACACATTCATAGGGTATGCGGATACCTACGATATGAGACACTTATATAGAATTTTACAGAATTTTTGGTTTCAACCTGATTGCTATACCTAGGAGACTAGGAAGAACTATGAGATTGTCTTTATTTTCATTGCTTGATATTTACCATGTTTCAATCACGTGTAATGATCGTCATATATCGTAGACTTGTAGTTATTGTTGAAACTGAAATGCTTGTGTTGTTGCTTGAACTTAGAAAATATTATCTTTAGAGACACGGTGTGATTTAGTCTTTAGAACTTGTTACTTATCATTTATTGTCTGGCATGAATTTTCCTGGTATAGTATTCTGTTATTTGTATTTAGTTTGCTCGCACCAGCTAGCTTTGTGCTTTGCTGACCCCGCAAGGGGTGTGCTTCTATTGGTGTGCAGGCAGTGTTGGCCTTCCTTCTAATCGTGGCGCGTAGGCCCCGTTTTCCGTTGTAGGCGCGTTTTGTGCTGTTTGGTAGTGTCCACCCTGTACGGGTATGTTTGCTTCCTTTGTGTATCAGATGTACTATATTGTTATACTAGATATTTGTAATACTGGTTTGTCACTATGACTCCAGCGGGGCGAATCAAATATATATTATTTTGTTCAAATTTTATCGTAGTTTTATTTCCGTTATATTCTCATATAAATAATGTGTTATATTATGATGTTGTGGCAGATTAGATCCACCTGTGTTACGGGTTAGTTCACGCATCGGCACGCTGCGATTTTCGTGGCGAGTCGGGGCGTGACAAAACCAGTTGCACCAAATCAATCTTAATTAGCCCACCTCAATAATACCACACCTGGTGCTTTAAGAAACAATCATTTGGAAGAGGTAAAATATGGGAAAACCCATTTTGTTCATTTAAACCAACTTCCCCCACCCCTTTATGTGAGTTTCCCTCACAAGATCTAGCGAACTTTTATTTATGTTTCTAGGGAGTTTTTTTTTTTTTTTTTTGACTTACCTCCTCCACTACACCAAAAATACCATCTGCAATGGTTTGGGACCGTGGGGGTAACCAATTGTCACGGCTTAGAGGCGTGGGCAGTAGAGGCGTCGCGAAATCACATTGACGGCTATAAAACCGTGGTAACACATATTAGCAACGGTTTTATGCTCGAGGACGGTTGAATGATTTAACCACGGTTCTAAGCAGTTGCAATAATTTTAGCCACGGTTTTAAGCCGTGGCAAGTACTGGCCATAGTTTTAAGTCGTTGCAAATAATTTAGCTACGGTTTTAAGCCGTGGCAAATGATGGCCACGGTGTTAAGCCGTGACAATAAAAGTACCACGGTTTTAAGCCGTGGCAAGCATGAATTACCACGGTTTTAGCCGTGGCCAGTCAAAACAAAATCAAAAAATCAAAAAAATCTGGTTTGTTGCGAGGGTTTGAAACCATTCCAAATAATATAATACAAAAAAAAAAAAAAATTTGCTGCTTCAGCAAAATCACAACCACACACCTTTTTTTAATAGTTAAACCTCTAGTGGGGAGAGGCAGCTATGGGATGCCAGACCTTTATTACTTATCAAAAAACTTGATTTACAATCAAAACGGGGGTACATTACGAATTCACCAGTATAAAAACCAAACAAAAATGGACAAAAGACCTTGCCAATCTAAATTACCTCCGGCCCCAGCCACAAGCTGGCTAACAAGACTTGAAGACTAAAGCCACTAACATTCACTTAAAACAAGCACATAAGCATAAAGAATACCAAAAATAAAACAGAGTTAGCACCTCTGTTGTGGGAGTTAGTGCACCTCTGTTGTGGAGTTAGTGCACCTCCTGCTCAATTCGCAACCTTCCTCCTGCAGCACCAACCGACACTCGCAATCCCACCACCAAGCAGCACACCACACCCTGCAGTACCCAGGCAACATGTACACATCTGGTTGCATCTTGCCTCGCAGCAGATCCGCCAGCAACAGTGCTTGGAACCATTCATGCCACCTGCAAAAAGAACAATTTAGTAGAGTGAACTTCAGAAGCATAAATCAACAGATTGCTGTAAAATATTGACGGTTTAGAATGGTTCTACAATTATTATGAACAACAACAGTACTGGATTGAAATCACTTGCTATCGATATTCATAGTGAATTGACATTAGCAAACTAAAAAGATACAAATGGATGAAGTTACTCCTGCTTGAGGAAACAAAATGTATAAGTTACTCCTGCTTAATACATTTTTCTTTGAGGAATTATTGGGCCACAGCTAGAAAGGAAAGGAAAGAAAAGGAAAAAAAAAACCAATAATCAAATGAGAAAAGTAACCTTTCTGCTCGAAACAACCAAACTCTTGAAAGCATATTCGTCAGCAAATGCCACATCACCAAACAAGAACAAAGCTCCTTGTTACCAACTTTTGGTGTGGAAACCTTGTTGTTGAAGCCCTTTGTTATTACGTTCTTTCCACCAACATAGAATAAATGGAAGAAGCTTCCATAAGATCTTTCCTATTTGAGAAATCACCTCATTGCAATCATTTTCCCATCCACGATTTGCCATCCTAACATAAAAACTCATTGTTTTTTCATCCTGTTTAACTACGAAATAATTTTCCTGTTACAACTTACCAAGAATTTCCAGGCATAATAGACCTCATGTGAATATTTTCACACCAATCAATAAGTGGAGGTTGTCTGGATGCAACACATAAACATGAACAATACCACATGCATAATGTTTATTGCACGGACCCAAAATTCTAAAAAGCAATATAACAGAAAGAAGAGGAAAAAAGAAGTTGAACAAGAGTAAAAAGCTATTTAGGCAAGTGGATAGTCCCACATGACCGAGTATAAACTCGTTGCTATGGTTTAACTTCATCTCCTTTTTCCTCCCTTTATTAAAACATTTATCATTCTCCATTGGTGATAATGCATAAAATCAATGTTATGCCAATAACCCTCAAAACATTTTCATTTTGAAGTATGTATGACAGTACAAGAACCTTTATAACTAATCATGAGACTTAAGTCCAAAAAGAAATAATTCCATGAATAAGTAGACTCACCATAAAGATTTCTTTGAGGGTTCCATTATGCATGAACAAGTAAATAAGAATACTCTGTCCTTTTTTGGTAGCAACCAAGAAATTGTACCAGATTTCTGTGATGTATTCTTGAGAGCAGAGACACTTGGATATTTTATGCATGATAAGCTCAGATGTATTAGAACAACTTAACATATAACTATATTCGAACAAATTTCACTTTTATTCCCCAAATCCTAAAAATATGAAAAATTGCTATGAGTACAACAAATCACATATTGTACTTATTAAATCATTGAATAGAAATCGAGGCAAATACCCCTCCAGAGTGCCTAAGATGAAAAGATAGCCAAACTAGAAAAGACAAATCCTATATAACTTCAAACATGTAAACTTGGACAGGCAGAATTAAAAGTACACCCAAATACCCAATTATCCCAGCACACCAATTTCAACACTTTCACTCCTAGAAAACAGGTATCAAGGCCATTTAGGAGGTGTCTTGTGGATGCCCTAAAGGACACCCAAATACCCAATTATCCCAAGTGTTTTGGCAACAGAAGGACATAGATCTACTAAGTACCATCGAATTACCCAGCAGAACGAGTAGATCTGTGAGTTTAGTTGGCAATTTGACGCCAAAGATATCATATATTTGTAATACAAGAGTTATCCGAAATCCAAACCATTAATATCTCAGGAGTTGTTATGCCGGAATCAATCAATTGGCCCTTCAGAAGATCAAATTTCTTTCGGGTAAGCTTGTTCAATATACTGAAAAGTGGAGAAATTATAAAGTCAGCACACATATATGACCAAAACCAATGAATATATTGCACAAATCTCCTCAGAGCAGAGCTCAATGTACAACATAATTCAGTCAGTAAAAGTTGCCTAATTGCTCCTACTATTCTTACATTTAAAGCAGTAGTAAGCAACCAGAGTTCCCTAATTGTATCAACAAAAGTAGTAGTATAAGTAGCAGTAGTAAGCAACCAGAGCAGCAGAATAATGTTATAAGCACCAGTTCCATAAACCAACATGACAAATTGATTTGTAGCAAATTCATGCATGATAACTTATCTATCCAAAACCAGAGTGAAGGAAGGAAGAAAGTATTCACATACCAAGGTAGTTGTAACTATCAATCATCAAGTTCCACATGATTTTACACCATACGAAGAAATCACCAACGTCCAAATCCCCCATCATGTCCCCTTTTGGATCACTCTTGTAAAGTTTCACCTCAGTCATATATTTGAAACATAAGGAAAGTCTGATCACTACACCAAAAGGCCAGTTTAGCTACGCCGAGCTGGCCACGGTTCTAAACCGTTGGTTTAGTTGCCACGGCTAAAAACCGTAGCTATAATGACCAACGGCTTAAAATCGTGGAAAAAAAATTAGCAACGGTTGTAAACCGTTGGTTTATTGGCCACGGCCAAAAATCGTGGCTATAACTAGCAACGGCTCAAAATCGTGGGTACTAGTAGCAACGGCTCCAAACCGTGGGTAATAATAGAAATGGCTTAAAACCGTTGCAAAAAAAAACTTGGCCACGGTTTAAAACCATGGCTATTAGTAGCAACGGCTCAAAACCGTGGCAACCTAAAAAGCTAAAAAAAAATTGGGCGGGCTATTTTTGCACTCGACTTCAACCTTACCCTCCATTCGACTTCCCTCGACTCCACTCGACATCGAAGCTTCTCCTTCCTTGCTCCCTCCTTCGACTATACTCCTCCCCTCCTTCCCTCCTCCCTCGATTTCCCTGCTCCTCCCTCGACTTCCCTACTCCTCCTTCGACTTCCCTCTTCGCCTCCTTCCCTGGTCTTCCCTCCTTACTCGGTGTCTTCAACCTCCAAACCATTTGCAGAATCGATCAGTGACTGGAACCTCGAAACCATCTCTCCGTACAGGTACTCTCTCTCAGTTTTCTTTTTGATGAAATTATGGTTCCTGAATCTAGAGTTTTTTTATTTAGAGGTTATAAATCTCTAGGGTTCCTGAATTGTTTTTTGAATCTGTAGGTTTTTATTTAGAGGTTTTTTGAAATTAGGGTTTGTATCTGGAATTTGACGTTATTAAAGCTGATTTCAACTTGATTTCATAGTCGAGTTTGTAGTTCACAAGTTTCCATATTGGGTTCAACTGAGGAAACTGGAACTCTTTTTCAAAAGAATTATTACATCAAAGCTCTCTATTAGATAGAAAAACGTGTTTAATTATGCTGGTTCTAGCTCACAATTTGGCATTGTTCAATGTTTTAATTTCCTTATTTTAAATGCTAATGCAAGGAAATTTCTTGTAGCATGGCTTCATTGCATGTCACCAAATAAACAATGTAAGCCTACCAAATACATCTAATCTCCATATAAAAAATACATGTCTACTGTTTATTCTATTGAAAAGGACACAATTTTGCATCACAAAAAGGTTTGTTTGCTGGAACAACAATGAAGTCATCATAAACAAGTCTCCTTTGCTTCCATCTCCACAACAGTAGACATGTTGCCTAGCTAAGCTAAAAAGCAACCCTTCCTTTAATTTTCTCATTAATTAAACTATTTTTCCTTCCTTTAATTTTCTCTGAGAATCAATTAATCGTTAGATCTTATACAAAGAATGCTAGAAAATAAGAAGAGTTCATACATCCATGAACCATGAAGGGTGGCTTCTATCTTGTTACAGGTACCTCTCCCACCTTTCCAAGTTGCATATATACAATTGAAAGGAAAGTGAGGGTCCCAAAAAAAAAACCTTCCTCACCATTCTCTCTTTGCTTGAGTTGTTTTGTTTTTATTTTCTTTGCTACTTTCAATAAGTGTACTTGTTGCGTGCGCGTGCTTTGTGACGAAACAAATTCAACCTCAAATGACTAACTTTGATTTATCAATATATAAGTGATTTAATATTGTACACAATAATTGACCCACGTGTCAGGGTAAAATGAATTTGAGGTCCACCTACAATTTTGATTAATGATTCATGTTATTAGTCAGGTTCTCAGCTACAAATATAAATGGACAATCTATAGGATGAGAGTTATTTCCGTTTAACAAAGAGATTTTATTACTGTATCTAATTCAGAGTCCAAATCAATGAGGGTTTTTTTCTTTGTTTGTGGATTTTTCATCATTTTGTGATTGGTGCTTCCCATTCAATAGTCAAGTCCTAGTAGACTTTACTTCAGGCAAACAATAATAGAAACGTATATATTTTTTCCCATTATTTTTAAATGCTTTTACAAAATGCAACTTATAATGTCTTAAGAACAACTTTAATAAGATTTCCAGAGTATAGTACAATATTACATTCATCATTTTATTGGTTTGCTCCCTAAAACTAAAATAGATTCATTTTATTACATCCTTAGTATCTTTTTTTTCAAGAAATTCCTTTCGTGTAATTTTTTGTTTGCCCCCTAAAACTAAAATAGATTCATTTTCCTCATGTTGTAGGATAATTGATAGAAATGGATAGTACTCGCGGCAATCTCTCCACCATTGATGTCACTACATCTACAAATGATGACAGTGAAGTTAAAAAGACCATACAGTTCAATGTCCACGGTTTAGCAGTTGGACCTGGTGCTAGAAATTTCAATAAAAACATTGGAAAACTTGTTGAAACCCTTGTGCCCATCAAATTCAAGGGTTGGCACCATGTTACTGACAACTACAAAGAGGATGTGTGGAATGGCCTCAAGGTGAGATTTTACATCATTGATTTTCATAATGTCTTATTTTATTGTCAACTTATATCTCAATGGCTTATTTGTAGCGTGAATACGACATCCCAAATTATGTGAAAAGGAGTGTGCATTTGAAAATGCCTGAATATTATAGAAGGTTCAAGGCAGATCTTAGGAAGAATTATTTGGATAAGTATCCTACCATTGAGGAACAAGATAAGCATGTTCCAAATGGTGTAAGAAAGGAGGATTGGAAGGAGTTCGTTCGCTATGAGAGCCCCTGAAGCGAAGGCAATTAGAGCCCAAAATGCAAAAAACAAAAAAGGCTTCAAAGTATGTATGGGGGGTGGCCAAAAGAGTATTGCAGAAGTAGAGTATGAAATGGTAAGTGAGTTTATAGCTACTAGTACAATAATGACCATTTAACTATATAGGCTGAGACTAATCTTTCAAGTTATACGTTGAGAAGAACCCTAATGAGGAACCAGTCACACGCACTGACATATGGATTGCTTGTCACCCGGGAAAGGATGGAAAACCCACGCTTTGTGCTGAACTATATATGGTATGTGCCCAATGATGTCTTTTATACACAATTCTTAATTTACTTTGTAGTTGTTTGAATATTATTTGTGTGCTGATTTTTTTATTTTTCATCTTTTGAAGGAACAAGTTAAAGCAAAAAAACCGCCTTGCAAGAATCTTCAACATAGGGTACCACTGACCTAACTATTCATAATGATCCTCTAAGCCAAGTGTTTGGCCAAGAAGAAAGGGGACGTACATGTTGTGTTGGAACCACCATCTCTAAAGGAAGTATGATGCTGCACTTCCCGCTCGTTCATTGCTTTTGGAAAAAACATTGGAAGTAAAAAAATTTAGCGAAAATATGATAGATTGGAAGAAATGTTAGATGGATACGAGAGAGGCTTGAAAGTGGAACTTATGTGAGACCATCAACATGTGGGGAACACAAGGAGGGACACAAAAGAACTGAAGATACACCGTCATCTCTGTGCACAATCGACAAGGCAACCAGAAAATCCATACGGTCCACATAACTCCATCTC